>JACXGM010009064.1:11870-28181 GCA_016801145.1 Umbra pygmaea | reverse complement strand
CACACACACACACACACACACACACACACACACACACACACACACACACACAGATATTGATCTCTAAGTGCCAGTGAGTGAGAGATAGTATTTCAGTGGCTGGCTCAGTGGGGGGCGGGGATTCCCTTTGTGAAAGGTCCTGTTACTCAATGTTTCATGAAGCAACATTCTATCACACTTATTTATCTGCTTAACAACCCAGGTTGGTCTGTAGTGAACCTCTGACATTTGGTGTCATAAGCCGCTTTCCAATC
The DNA here is from genome assembly GCA_016801145.1 of Umbra pygmaea. Lineage (NCBI taxonomy): Eukaryota > Metazoa > Chordata > Actinopteri > Esociformes > Umbridae > Umbra > Umbra pygmaea. Next base: position 27,927 of record JACXGM010009064.1, on the reverse strand, counting down.
AAGTAGTTACAGGAACGTAGTTATAGGAACAGTCCACTTCTACACAGTTCTACTAACTACTCTCCCCCAAAACCGGTTTTGCTATTTGCATTCACACTGATCTAGTGGCCATAGGAACTGGTAGGAGGGAAAAGGGAGTGACGCAAGGACCGCAACAGTCTTTTATTACGTCATCACTAGACTTTAGCGTAGCGCCTCATACAAACATTCAACTGTGAAATGTTGTTGTAACACTGGGTGTATGATTGGAGATAAGTGTGTAAATCATCGTATATATGCGGATGACCTGGTCGTTTTCAGCTCAAGCAGTGCTGGGTTCCTTCAGCGGCTTGTTATTTGTTCAGATTACGAGGCTGAAAACGACATCCAATACAATTTTTTAAAAGAGTGTTCTGTTGATATGTCCTAATAACGGAGTTCGAACCGCAGCGTTTAAAAACTAGGCTGGAGTCATAGAAAATGAATGGCCACTTAACAGAGAAACAAAAAACAGGAAGGCTTCAGCATAAAATTTATTATACGCAACAGATAAACGAAGCGACAGGCGTAATTTACAAGTTGGACCAATCAACGCAGAGCTAGGAAACGGGAAAATAGAAAGACCCTGCTCTAGAGTAGGACCTAAAAGAGTTATAAGAACTGCGGTGCGAGGAACTAAATAAACCCGCAATTTCTTCTATCGGAACACAAAAAAAAATGGTTATAGGAACGTTATGTTATAGGAACTGCAAAAATCCCTGCGGTCGGAAAGCGGCTACAGACAAATCAGTCAGTAGTTCATACTAACATATTACATTTCAATTTAAGAGGCTCTTGACAATGTACCGAACTGAAATACAGACAACATTTCTGGGGAATATGCAAAACGATCTGTGTGTCTGTGTGACATGTTGACACCACAGCTTACCTGGCAGGTGTAGCTCAGGTGTAGGATGCCCCACCCTTCATGACCATGAGCTCAACCTGAAAGGTAAGACGGAGCTATAGTGTTTCTTTGAAACATATGAAATAAAGTGACTTGAGGGGAGATTTCTTTCTCTATCAGCCTCCATTCTATCAGCAACGTTCAAAGTCCCTTACAGGAAATCATCTTTCTTTCCCATTCTGGGGAACTTCAGCAGATTGTCTTGACCATGTCTAAATGCCTAAATGCATTTACACGTGATTGGCTGATTAGATATTTGCGTAAACAAGCCGTTGAAGTAGGCCGGTGAGTGTACAGTGGTGCTCAAAAGTTTGTGAACCATTTAGAATTTTCCTTATTTAAGATAGGTAATCTCCCCTCAGAACTGAATTGTTTTGGGATTATGACAATCATGAAAAATTCTTATTTGCCACTGAGTGAAAGATGAATAGCAAGGGTTAATATAATGTCACTTGAGCAGATGACACATTTAACATTTTCTTTTACAAACAGTGCATTATTATAGAAAATGAAATGTCAATATACCTGTTATACAGAACACCTTACATTGTGTCACGAACTGGGCAGACATTTATGTTTCGTGGCATGTTAGTATTTGTATTGATAATTGTTTAATGTGTATGTGTTTTGTTAGGCGCCGACCTTTGGGCGCTGGAAGAGCGATAGGCACTTGGTTACTCATTGCGCATTAATATTGCAGTAGCTAACCATCCACACCGGTGCGTAATGGGTAATCAAGATGCCTATTTATTCCCAGCGTTCCGGAGGTTCGGAGCGTGTTATTGTGAGGTTACCTCCTGTCAGAGGAGAGGGACGTTTGAGCACTTTTACCACCTGGTGGGTTGATATGACTTTTACCATCTGGTGGGTTAATATATGACTTTTACCATCTGGTGGGTTGATATATGACTTTCACGTGGGTTGATATATGACTTTTACCATCTGGTGGGTTGATATATGACGTGTATTTTGTGAGTTTACATTCTTGATTGAGTCTTCACCTCTTTATGTGTCGTACAGAATATATTAGTATAGCATGAGCAAGCATACACTCTTTCTGCTTAGCATCGCATCCGATACCGCGTAGAGCATCGTAGCTGGTAGATACCGAAGTGCACCCGCTATTTATTCCTATGCATGTCAGTATTCCACACAGAAGTGTTCATACGTCTTTTTTCATTCAATAGAACACCAAGAACGCTCCCTCCTGCCTTGATCTCCGTTCTTCTCCTCTACGCACCCAACACCTGTGTGACACATTGTTGAAAGATTTTGCAATAGACTATCGACTACTACGAAATGTCAAAGTAATCCTCTTTTTTTTCAATAGTATCTGTAATCCAATTATTACTGTAATCAGATTAGTTGTAATCAGTTACTCCCCAAAACTTTGGAGCACTAAAAAAGTTTCTCAAAACCATTTAATATTATTCGTATTGTAAGCACTGAAGATCCTGGAGCTCCCTCTACTGGCGCGAACAGGATCATGCGGTTGGAGTTCCCCATATTCTGACGTCATCACTCCCCTCTCCTTACCCACGCACTCTCATCAGGACCAACCACGTTCAGCTGCGTCTTGTTAAAAAGGCCTATATAAGTCCAATGAACTAGAGAGTGTCGTGGGTGATTGTTTCACTGTCTGTATTCTTGTATGCTGTATTATGATTCATTGACCAGTATCGTTGTGTATGTGAGTAGACCGTATAAATTTTGTTAGTCTAAGTCAGTACTTGTATTAAGATTATTCTTAAGCTGTGTTAGTGGCAATGTCATTGAGCCACACTTTTGTTTATGCAAACAGTGTTTTGCTATTCTCCCTAAGTAAACAACCTCAGATGTGAAATTGATTCTGCATTTGGCTCCTTCCTCCATTCATACGTGACAGAATCACCCACCTTTTACAATGGATCAAGTACAGGCAGGTAACACAGAGGCCCGACTAGCTGAAACCCAGGCCATGTTAGCCCAGTTGGGAACCGCTATGGAGCATGTGCTATAGAAAATCTCAGGAATGTAACAGCACTTGACCAGAGGGCCTGCCACACCAGCTCAGAGCCCTCCTGTGGTACCGCCCGTTGCCCTCAGCGTATTAACCGCATCCTCTGCAGTCCATCTGTACCTGCCAAAGGACTATGATGGGACAGCTTCATGGTGCCAGGGGTTCCTATTACAACTGGGTCTCTATTTCTCCACGTCCACCCCTGGCGCCTCCGACCTGGATCGGGTGTCAACGCTGATCTCCTGTCTCTCCGGGTGTGCACTGGAGTGGGCGAATGCCATCTGGAGAGACGGGAATCCTGTCATCCACGACTACCGCTCGTTCACGTCCCTGTTCAGCTCTGTGTTTGACCACCGTTCAGAGGGCAGGGATGTGGACGAGCGGTTATACCATCTCAAGCAGGCGCACAGGACCACCCGGGAATATGCTCTGGAATTATAGGCCCTAGCGGCTGGCTCTGGGTGGAATGATAGAGCACTCATTGACCACTTCCGGTGTGGCCTGCGGGAGGCTGTCCGAAGGGAGATGGCCTGCCAGGACACCACCTTAGGGCTTGACAGCAGACCCATAGGAACCGGTGTGGTCAGCCAAAAAAAAGTTGACATTGTCATGTGTATTAATAGTAATATTAGTAGTAGTAGCCTCTATTGACACTTAGTCACAAGTACCAGCGAAATTAGCCATCAACCTGTCCATACAACACAAACAATATGACAAGGGGGGGTTGAAGGGAAAAACAATACAACATTTACATAAGGAGAGTTGAGAAGAAAAAAAAGGCAGCCCTATACTATGTCCCTATAGGGGTACAGTGTGGGAACAGGAAAAAAACACCTCAGCACATTAGCACATAATCAGTACGCTCTGAACAAGACTTGCAACAGGGGTGGTGAGGGGGGGTAGAAGTAGCCAACTAAACAGCGGCCATCCGGACCTGCAGCCTTTCTGGCACTGTTTACAGACCCGTCTGTCAGGCTGGCAGGTACAAAGCGGCGAAGGCGGGGGATGGGGAGGGACGGGTGATTATATATCTGTATATATGTGAAGAGTTTGTGTGTGAGTGTAGGCCTGGAGAGATTGCTATGCTTGGCAGCAAATCCCAAAAGCGTCAAGTCCACAGGATGTCGATATGAAGACAACCTTGGTCATGTCCCAGACAGAGTCAACAATCACCAGGTGTCTGGTGATGGGGGAGGGAACAAAGAGCGTCTCACTGCAGAGCTATCCGGGAGGAGTTTTTATTCCAACATCGGCCTTGGCCAAGGCCAGTGCTGGTTGTGGGGAGCCGAATTAGATAAGATTTGTTGACTCTCGTGGTAAGCAGTCGCATTCCAGTTTACTTGGCTTGTCCATCATCAATTTGGTCCATTTTGGTCTCCGAAACAATCCACTTGCCTTTGCAAAGCTGTGAGCTTCTCCCTGATGTTAACCAGATTGTGGTTTATAGACCTAGAAAGCTCTGCCCACTGTTTCAATCATGACGGGCAGCCCTGTGGGGCTATGAACAGCTGTCACCATCTTCATAGTTTCACGACAAACCAGGGCGATGCCTAATCCAATCAGCAGAAGACCTGTTATCATAGTTCTGAATAGGTAGATATCTTCAATGTCCTCCAGGGAAAGAGCCGCCAGACACACGACCCGCCACTTCTCCCATGCGTCCATCGTGTAGCCAGCTGCAAACGTTCCGGTAGGGCAGTCAGGTTCTCCCGAACCCAAGCTTCTCGTCGAGAATATGGTGTCAATTGCATTTAGAGACCAGTTGATCAAATCCATAATTTCTTAGTTTGGAGAGCAGTGCTAAGAGAGTCTTTCAAAGTACAGGACAATGGACGAGACGAGAGGAGCAAGCAGGGGAGGTAAGGAGAGGGAGAAAATGCGACCGCCTCCTTTGAGAGCTAGTGAAGATGTTAATGATCTTCACACTGAGTCTATATCATTTTATGTCTTAGACATGCCTACCTGTCCTATTGTGTTAGGGTTGCGTTGGTTATCTGTTAATGAACCTTTTGTTTCTTGGTCTCATAGATCTATTGAGGGATGGTCGAGTGAATGTCTGGGATGGTGTATTCCAGTTTTGCCAAGGGCCATCACTGTGGAAAGTCCAGACAGTGCCTCCGACAATCCCATCCCTATTGAATATTCGGACCTTGCACATGTCTTTTCTAAAACCATGGCATCTAAATAACCACCCCATTGGCCCTGGGATTGTGCCATTGACCTTCGACCAGGAGCTGTACTGCCTAGGAGTCATGTATACCCTTTGTCGTATGCTGAGACCGAGGCTATGGAAACATATGTCTTGGAATTACTGCGTCAGGGATACATACGCGCCTCCTCTTTACCTGCATCTTCCAGTTTTTTTTTCGTAAAGAGGTAAGACAGGAGTCTGCGTCCATGCATAGATTATCACGCATTAAACAGCATCACTAAACGGGACACTTATCCACTCCCCTTAATTTCCTCTGTTATCGAGACTATGCATGGTGCGTGCTTCTTTACGAAACTGGACCTGAGAAGTGCCTACAATCTCGTGCGCATCCGAGAAGGAGATGAGTTCAAAACTGCTTTCAGCACCACAACAGGCCATTACGAGTACTTAGTTATGCCATATAGTCTGATGAATGCTCCATCAGTGTTCCAGGTCTTTGTGAATGACATCTTCTGAGACATTTGGGGGCGCGGAGTGGTTGTGAACATTGACGACATCCTGGTGTAAATGGCCACTCGCGACCAACATGTCCTTGGTTCGCTAAGTGCTTGGGAGACTGTTGAAGCATGAGCTATATGTAAAGGCTGAAAAGTGCCTATTCTTCCAAGACGCCATCTCCTTCTTGGGTTATTGCATTACCTTGACCGGGTTGGAGATGGAGGAGGATCGCATTGAGGCTGTGCGTAATTGGCTGAATCCGACCACAGTAAAAGTAGTACAACAATTCCTAGGTTTCTCTTACTATTATCATCAGTTAATTCGTGGCTTTGGCAAGGTGAAGGCTCCGATCACGTCCGTTGCTAAAAGGTGGGCCGAGCAGGTTGCAGTGGACCGATGAGGCAAAAAGGGCTTTCGTCTCGCTGAAGGCTCTGTTATCAGCCGCACCATATTTGGCCCATACAGACCCAATGTTGCCGTTCGTGGTGGAGGTGGACACTTCTGAGTGTGAGATCGGGGCAGTACTGTTGCAGAGATCAGGAGTCCATGTGAAGCTCTGTCCATGTGCGTTCTAATCTCGGAAGTTGACGTCTGCCGATCGTAACTGCGACGTTGGTGATCGTGAGCTGCTGGCCATTGTCAGTGCATTTAAAGCATGGAGGCACTTGGCTTGAGGGGGCCAAACACTTTTTTCTCATCTGGACCGACGACCGTAACCTGGAGTACATTCGGTCAGCGAGGAAACTGAACCCTCGCCAGGCAAGCTGGTCCCTGTTTTTGACATGATTCACGTACACTATCTTTGACATTCTGGGTAGTCGTAATCATAAGGCCGATGCATTGTCATGTCAGTTTGACACGGAGGAGTGCCCGGCCAATGATAGTCCTGTCGTTCCCGAGGCATGCATCATAGCCCCCATAATGTGGGAATTAGACTCTGACATCCAACGGGCGTTGCGCACTGAGCCAGCTCCTGCGCAGTGTCCGGCTGGTCGTCAATATGTGCCCGGGAGCGTCAGGGACAGGCTTATCTGTTGGGCACACTCTAACCCCTCCTCCAGTCATCCAGGCATCGGTTGCACGATCAACTGCCTAGTGGGTAAGTATTGATGGCTCACATTAGCCGAGGACGTGAGGGTGTACGTTTCCTCCTGCTCAATTGTGCCCAGAGTAAAGCACCGAGGCACCTTCCTGTAGGGAAATTAAAGCCTCTCCCTATTCTGCAACGACCCTAGTCGCACCTGTCCATTGATTTTCTCACCCATCTCCCTCCCTCTGAGGGGAACACTGCGATCATAGTTGTTGTGGATAGGATCTCGAAGGCCTGCCGTCTCCTGCCTTTCCCTGGGGTGCCCATGGCCCTACAGACCGCAGAGGCACTATTTACGCATGTCTTTTGACATTATGGGGTTCTGGAGGATATAGTGTCTGACCGTGGTCCCCAATTCACTTCTCCTGTGTGGAGTGCCTTTATGGAGAAACTGGGTGATCAGTCTTACATTCGGGTTTCATCCGGATTCTAACGGGCAAGTCCAGCAGGTCAATCAGTAAGTGGGTAGGTTCCTGAGGAGGTATTGTCAGGACCGGCCGGGGGAGTGGGCAAAGTTGCTGGCGTTGGCGGAATACGCTCCTTTTCAATGTATGTTGGGTTACCTGCTGGTCCTGGCGCCTTGGCATCCAAGCCAGACCCAAGTCCCCGCAGTGGACGATTGGTTCCGGCGTGCGGAGGACAGATGGAACGTGGCCCATTTCCATTTGCTGAGTGTGGTCCGTCACCAGAAGGACCAGGCCGATCGTCGCCGTGGGCCCACCCCCCTGTACCATCCTGGGGATAGGGTGTGGCTCTCGTCTCGGTACCTGTCCCTTCTCCTGCCCTGCCGGAAGCTTGCGCCGTGGTTTGTGGGGCCTTTTGAAGTCCTGGGGAGGTTGAATGATGTGTCTTACAGGTTGCGTCTCCCTGGTACAATGCGCATTAACCCTGTGTCTCCCTTTTCAGGCCAGTGGTGTCGGGCCCTCTCCATGAAGCCAGGGTGCTGGAGACCCCCCCTCCGCCATTGGAGATCGATGGTGACCGGGCGTACACCGTGAGGTCCATTCTGGATTCGAGATGGTGGAGGGGTGGCCCCCAGTACCTTGTGGTTTGGGAGGGGTATGGCCCTGAGGAGCGGAGCTGGGTTCTGCCAGAGGATGTGTTGGACTCCTTACTCCTATATAAGCCCACTGAACTAGAGGGTGTCGTGGGTGATTGTTTCACTGTTTGTATAACTGTAATCTGTATTATGATTCATTGACCAGTATCGTTGTGTATGTGAGTAGACCGTATATATATACATTTTGTTAGTCTACCTTTGTACTGAGTCAGTACTTGTATTAAGATTATACTTAAGCTGTATTAGTGGCAACGTCATTGAGCCACACTTTTGTTTATGCGAACAGTGTTTTGCTATTCTCCCTAAATAAACAACCTCAGTTGTGAAATTGATTCTGCGTGTGGCTCCTTTCTCCATTCATACGTGACACTTAATGTGAGAACAATTTCAATTGAAAAAGATAACAATATTAAATTACTAGTCAAAATCTTAAGGATTCCAGAATTGGAAAATTTGGCAAAAACTGCTCCAAGATGTCATACTAAACATAAATTTTGTCTGGTTATGAAATTGTTTGAAGCTCAATGGTGATAGATAGTGATGTAAGAAGTGGAGGTATATTGGGCTGCATGTTTGTTACCAGGGTGACTGGACAACTCCTCAGCCTTGAGTTCCTAATGTAAAGCCATTACAAACACAGCCTCCCAGCTAATGGCTGACAGCTCAAAAATAAAAGGATATTAGAAAGCCATTTTATTGAGCGAGAGGCACTTAGCTCCACAAGCGGACAAATAAAACTTAATGGAAGATTTAAAATGTGGGGTCTAATGTATTGTAGCCACACACAACATGCCAGAGACCAAGTGCTAAACTACATCTCATTAAAATTACATGATTGCCTAAGAGTATAATAGTTGAATGTTAATTTGAGAAAACACTGAAACTAGAACAGCAGGTGCGATCTGCTTTTAAATTTGTAATTAAGGCCCTGCCTCATCACCGCAACTCCCAGCACACTAAAGACAGTTGATAACTAGATGTTTCCTTTCAAGCACAGCTGATGCCATTCTGGTTGTATTACATTGCTCGCATAACTAGGAAGTCTAGACTGTAATCGCAATGCGCAGGAAGGAATGCACCTTGATGAAGCTCACAGGCACTCAAGATGCCACAAGAAGTCAGTAGAGCAAGACGAGGCAAGGCAACCATATTCTATTACTCATCCTACAACCTCTATAAGTTCTGGACAATTGCACCAACCTATGTTTGACCCTTGGGCTAATTAAATGAGGGTTTGAACTCTGGTCCCACAATGACACTGTTAACTGCAAGGTATTGGCTTGCTGTGCTGCAACATTCAGGGCCCCAGTTTATGCTTTTTTAATGAAATCTAGGCAACATGGTAGCATGATGGTAAATAGAATAAACATTGTTTCAAGTGTTTTGATTTGTCATTAAAAGAGGCTGGCTAGAATTGCAATGTGAAATGACTCTCGATACAAGGAGACACTAACAGTGAAAAAACACTACCTTGTAGAGTATTTCAGAAGAACCATATTCCACACGTCCATATTAAAGGTTAGAATATAAAATCAGGCAAAAGAGCTCCTGGGTGTGCAAAACAATGTTTTGTTTCTAAGGTGATATAGTAGGTCAGCTAAGTCAGCCCTTTATTTCTGTGCAATCCATACAGTAGATATAGATATATTTTACATAGCACTTTGATCAACAAAGAAATTAAACAATGATTTATAGTACCAAAGCATACTGAACTCAGACATTAAAACAGAATAAAAACAATATACCTATACATTGTATTCTGAAGAAAATAGTTCCATAACATATATTAATATAAAAATTGCTTGATCACAATACAGTATTCAGATACAACATAATAATAAGCATACATTATGTTGTATGTTAGACATCCAGCCAGCCAGCACATCAACATTATACACTTACATCTCTGCTGTTGTCGATGGATGGAACTGCTGACAACGGTACAATAGGGAGTTTCCACACGCCTGGCCCATCTTTGTCACCTGCCAATCACAGTCCCTACCAGTTGGAACAAGCCCTGTAGTCAAATTTAACCCAAGTCCACCCTCTCAGAACAGAGGCATGCTGTTCTGGTGTTTGTCTCTGCAGCAGCATAAGAGATGTAGACAGAGAGTGATCGAAACCTCAAGGGCTGCAACCGTACAGCACTGGATCGATGATAAAGCTGCAACTGCAACCTGATCAGTCTCAAGCTCTGGCTGCTCTTAGAATGCTGTCAAGCTAGCGTTCTACCTCTCAGTCATTTACATGTTAACGTACTGGTTAATGATGAGTGAATGAATGAATGTGATATAAACAAGCTGTGGTCTTAAAAAATGACAGGGTTGAAATCCTACTCTCTAATAACTGCTGACCAGCACAGCTACCATGATGACATGAACAGAAAGTTCAGTGTCTAATCTTAGAAGGTTTTACGACAGCAGTTCTCTAACCTTGTCATTATGTTCCTACAAAATGGATCCACAAAGTCAACATGGTGCTTAGATTCTATTTATTAAATGCCTCTTAGTGATATTAATATTTACTGTACAATAGGATTTTGTTGACATATTCTAGTTCTATACAGTCTACTCTTTTATTACTCTCTGGTTTGGATATTCTCATGTGAATAGATGAAATATACTATTTGGATTTCTTATATACTCTGGTATATAGGGACACAACTCACTGGTTGTTGAGAAGCTGTGAGAACTGTTGGTTATCAACAAGGGACACAGTAATCCACTCTAAACTTAACGTCAATAATGTGATGCTTAACCTTAGCCAAGTTTTTGTGATGATAACCCTAACCTTACCCTCAGAAAAGGGTGCCTAAACCTAACCAGAGCAATATGATGCCTAACCATAACCCTAAACTTAACCGAATATGCTTGAATGTAATTCGAAATCGCTACGTAATGTTTGGAATGTACCGTTTTCTTGATATGGAATGAGGGGAATGTACGGATAGCAAGTTGAAATGTTTGGAATGGGTGTATTTTTTGTATCAGGTCTCTCTAAGACCTGTAGAAATGCACTAAATATGAGATGTCAATATAAGCATTTTCACACATAATCCTTGACATTACTTTTTGTATAATTTTGTGTGAATTGAGTTTGAGACTGTTTGGCTATTACCTCACTCTCCAGTTTTCCATCTCATCCATGTTCAGTGTAATACACACACAGACAATAGAGAAGAGTACTTTTCTCTATTCAAACTGGTTGATTGAGTGGTTATGCGATTGAAGACACCTGTGATACTAATTAAAAGATAATGATCTTCTAAAGGGATCTAAAATAAAATTACATTATGACCACCTGCCCAATGTTGTGTAGATTTCCCGTTTGCCACCAAAACAGCCCTGACTCGTCGAGGCATGGACTTCCAGTAGACCTCTGAAGATGTGCTGTGGTATCTAGCACCAAGACCTTAGCAGCAGATCCTTTAAGGTCTGTAAATGGATTGGGCTAGTTTGTCCGGCACATCCCAGAGATGCTCGATTGGACTGTAATTTGGGGAATTTGGTGGCCAAGTCAACATCTTGAACTCGTTGTTGTATTCCTTTAAACCATTCCTGAACCATTTTTGCTTTGTGGCAGATCAGATAATCCTGCTAAAAAAAGGCCAATGCCATCAGGGAATACCATTTTCATGAAAGGATGTACATGGTTTGCAACAATGCTTAGGTAGGTGGTACCTTCAAATTAACATCCACATAAATGGCAGAAAATTACCCAAAGCATCACACTGCCTCCGCCGGCTTGCCTTCTTCCCATAGTGCATTCTGGTGCCATGTGTTCCCCAGGTAAGCGACATATATGCACCCAAACGTCCACGTGCTATAAAATAAAATGTGATTCATCAGACCAGGCCACCTTCTTTCATTGCTCCGTGGTCCAGTTCTGATGCTCACGTTCCCATTGTAGGCACTCCCCACATACATCTATGACACTTGGCCACTCATGACCCTGTCTCCAGTTCACCGCTTTTCCTTTCTTTGACCACTTTTCCTTTCTTTGACCACTTTTCCTTTCTTTGACCACTTTTTATAGGTACTGACCACTGCAAATCCGGAACACCTCACAAGAGCTGCACTGACCCAGTCATTTAGCCATCCCAATTTGGCTCTTGAAAAAGTCCCTCAAATCCTTATGCTAGGCATTTTTACTGCTTCTAACACATCAACTTTGAGGACAAAATATTCACTTGCTGCCTAATATATCCCACCCCCTGAAAGGTGCCATGATAACGAGATTATCAGTGTTAACATTATTCACATAATGTTATGGCTGATCAGTGTACTTCATCCACAACATCTGGATGAAACCTTCACTCAAGTTGTTATGAACTTTTTTTACGTTTCTTTCTATTGCTTTAAATCAGGGCTGACATCATTGACTTCAATGGAAAATTATTACTTCTGTACCTGAGTAATGCCAGATTTCCTAAAAATTGTAACTTCTGCCGTGAGAGTCTACAGGGCTTAAGAGGGGGGAAACATCTTTATTTTGTCATATGAAAATTACACTGATCAACAACATTTCAAATGTTAGCCCTAACTGAGAAAAAAACAAGATCCAACAATCTATGTTAAAATATTCATTAGCTCAGAAGGGCATCTATTTTCTACTCATGAGATTAAAGGACATGGTCAGTTGAATAAAGAATATTCTGCTTTTATAGTCCAATTCAAAATGAATAGAGAGGGTTGTTTCTCTGTCATGATTCGCTGAAATGTATTATGGCCTCACTTTAATTACAGGAGGCTTGCTCTGTCTCCAGTGAAAGTCCCCTTCCTTGGGGAATTTATTATTTTTCCATTACTGATAGAGACTTCCTTTCTTACAATAAGAAATGTTGGGCCACCATCCAGCTTACTTTCCTTACATAAGGATACAGAAATACTGTCTTTTTCAAAAGATATTCACTGGATGATTATTATCAACATTTCAACCCCACACAACGATCAATCCTGAACATATATATTTTCTTCCAAACTAGATCTGTATGTAATTATTTATAAAACAAACAAATGTTATATATGGTTGAAAATGGGCGTTCTAGTTTCATCTGTAGTCTGGATTCTGTCATAAAAACAGACCGAGCCAATTGGCAGAACCCTGCTGTCGTGAATGGTGCTTTCTCTCTTTGATACAACATTTGAAGTGTATGTTCTGGATGATTACTGGCCTTCTGGAGTGGTGTCTAGTAAACCAGTGTGTGTTGTGATTTGCTGCTTGGTGTTATGTCTTTGCATTTTTAACTTTGTAATGCAGATAAGCAAGGACCGTCTTTATTGGACAGTATTGTGAGAGAAATGCCAGGCCTTGGGTTTGGACTGGTGACCAGACATGGATAAGTCACTGCAGTACATCGTTTTGGGATAGATTTCCCCATCTGCTTTACATGATCATGAATCTGGCCTGGACACTGCAGGCCAAAGGTCACCCTTGTGCTGAGAAAAGAATGAAAAAACTAGAATAAGAGCAAAATGTCACAAGTACTGGTACGAATATTTGGAAAGCACACAAGGACATTACCTGGAGGCACATGAAAGTGGCCATCCACTCAATCAACTCATCCTTTGACTCACAACACAGGTACCTGAGAAGATGTGATGAAAAGGGCATTTGGGTTGAGACAAAGAGGCTACACCGTCACTATGATACTACTTTTGAGGTTAACCGTTAAGTTGCTACTGAATACACTTACCACAGCTGTTTGTCTCGTCCTGCCTGTTCACACACAACAGTCATTCCCCAGCTGGAAGAAGAGAAGAGAACTTACAATACATAATGTGGAACAACAAATAGCCACAACTAAGAAAATAGACCAGTAATCCTGAGTGTCTGTCACCATGATGGAGGCTGTATCTTCTTCTTGATGCCGTAGTAGACATGCAGAGCATGAACTGGACACATCCTCTCAGGCTGAGTATTCTAGCAGGGAGTGAAAAAAAGACAGTAGCTATAGCGCAATATACTGTATGTGGCTAAAGAACTGTAAATCCTTCCATCCTGTCTTACCTTCACATCTTTGTACAGACTGAGGGAGGAGCCACTGAGGACACAGAGGCGTCTGCTAAACGTTTTCTTCCCTCTTTGACCCTTCTTTTCACTGAAATTAATCAGGCCATTTCTGGACACCTCTAATCTGCCAGCTATGAGAAAGGACATCTTTTTAATTATCCAAATTTATAATTTCCTTGGTTGTGTATTAAAATGTGTTCTTTACTGGCTGGAGTACTCATGTAGTATACTGGCCGTGTTGTTTACATACCTATATATGTAAGCATGGCCTCCATGTAGTGGTTCCTTTTAACCACCAGATAGTCGTCTTTACTCAAAGAAATATAGATAGCCAGTGCTCGCTCCTGGTAATGCAGTGGACGTTCTGTTGCAGGAAGAAGAATGGATTGCAGTTTTTTGACCAACAGTTATGAAATATGCTACGATTTGTGGATAAGTCAAGGGTAAAACTTGGGGCTATGAAATTGTGATTTTATAATTTTGTCAGGTTTTACCTAGCAGCAAATCGCTGCACTGTATACTAATCTATGGCTCGTTATACACAAGTATATACGGTAGTCTTAGTAGTTAACAACAAAAAAGAGTCAACAATCAATCGAGTTCCACTTATCTGGTGTATTCAGATGAGTCATTAGACCTACACTCTCTCGCAATAGGTAGTATCAAGTGACATGCCCGCGATGTATATAAGTATGATCTATATTATATGCTGACGGATTCAGCAGTGATGCATGTGACTTGGTATCAGATTTCCATCGGGCATCCACGTTCAGCTACTAGTAAGTAGGCTACAGTAGCACAACCGGTAACTCGACATTGAATGCGGGGCAATGTACAAAATTCTATCAAAACTAGCACTGACCCGTGGACAGTTCCGGCCCAAGCATTTTGGGGCCCTAAGCAGAATTTGCTGAATCATGATTTAGGGGCCAGGGGGCTCCAAGCAGCCACTTAGTTTGCTTATGCCTTGGGCCTGCCCTGCCCGTGGATAAGGCAACTCTGCTTTTAAAATTAAGTTTACGACTGAAATTTCTCGACTTATACATGAGTATATATGGTAGATAAGTCATCTTACCTATGGAATCAGATTTGTGCCAAAATTGTCAAACAAAACCTTTTCAATATCAAACAAAAATATGAATTTGAAAGAAAATAAAACTCAGTGAAGCAACAAAAATGTAATGTCAAAAGTAAAACTTCTAACTTGCAAACAAGCTGTTGTTCTTTTACTTGTTTGGTCATTTCTATTTTTGTTTACAGTTCCTTCTGCTGCTTTCTCACTGATCAGACTTTTGCTCTCAATATCAGCTTTGTGGTTACGCTGCCAGCTCTCTCGTTTGCGATTCCTGATTTTTTGTTTGCAGTTCTGGCACAAACCTTCTTCTTCTTCTTTCAGTTTATTGGCAGATCGCATCCAACTTAAGGTGCAAATACCGCCACCTACTGCACTGGAATTTGAGGTCGGTCACAGTCTCCCTGCTATATCCTCCTATAAAGCCCTGTGTTCTTAAGAAAAATAAACAATGCCTTTAGCACAACCTACTTCCCTCTTCCTATGCCAAGCACCCCACCCATAGATTGCTAAAAATGTTTACAGTTCATGTTAGGATTTCAACCGTACATCTCAGAATTTTTTCCAAATTACATTCTCATGAAACTATTTTCATTATTTTGAAAACATGAATTCCGATGTATGCCAACATATTTAGGGTGTTTTTACATTTCAGCTGCACGTTTTGCTATTACGCTTTATTCATACTTCTATTACGTTGCCCCTGCTCATTTCGTTTAGCGGATTCATGCGAGAACATTCCAACAAGTTAAGGTTAGGCATGAGTCTTACAAGTGCTATTATTTTGAAACGGAAAATCTGAGTTTGTGTTCTTGCCTATAGCTAGCGCCGGCGCTGTGTATTGTTAAATATATTATAGCTTTATTCACGTTATGTTTAGTTACGTTTATTCACTTCATGTAATGCCATTTGATGGTTCCCCGGAAATTAGAGCAACTAAAGGAGTCATAGGTAATATGACGCCATTGACACCCTCCCAGACACCCTGCCGCCCTGGCCGCCTGAGCTGCCTTTCCCCGGGCCGCCTGAGCTGCCTTTCCCCGGGCCGCCTGAGCTGCCTTTCCCCGGGCCGCCTGAGCTGCCTTTCCCCGGGCCGCCTGAGCTGCCTTTGTCCGGGCCGCCTGTGCTGCCTTAGCCCGGGCCGCCTGAGCAGCCTTAGCCCGGGCCGCCTGAGCTGCCTTTGCCCGGGTCGCCTGAGCTGCCTTTGCCCGGGCCGCCTGAGCTGCCTTTGCCCGGGCCGCCTGAGCTG
>JACXGM010009064.1:0-11770 GCA_016801145.1 Umbra pygmaea | reverse complement strand
CAGTGTCCGCCCCTGTCCCCGTGCCAGTGTTGGCCCTTGTCCCCTTGCCAGTCCCTCCTGACCCATGGCCCCTCTCAGTCCCTCCTGACCCAGGGCCCCTCTCAGTCCCTTCTGACCCAGGGCCCCTCTCAGTCCCTCCTGACCCCGGGCCGCCCACTGTCCCTCCTGACCCCGGGCCGCCCACTGTCCCTCCTGACCCCGGGCCGCCCACTGTCCCTCCTGACCCCGGGCCGCCCTCTGCCCTTCTTGCCCCGGTCCCCTTGTTTGGCCCACCCCGGTGTTGTGGGCTTTCGGGGGGGCTTCTGTAACGTCCAGCCCTAGTGGGCTGTATTATGGACTTCCTTTTGTTTAGTGTCTATTTTGGTTATGTCTCCCTTGTTGCATTCAGTGTTTACACGGTGGTTTAGTTTGTTAGTTTTGTTATTTTCCTCATGTGTCCTTATTATTGGTACCTGCCCTCTGTGTGTTGTTATGTATAAAGGTTCTCTCCCAGTGTGTTATATAATAGCTCCCCCTGGTGTCCCTTCTGTGTCTTGCAAGTATATCATATGATGTCATCAGTGTGGGCCCTTGTCACATGTTTTAGTTAACCAATAGATCACGGTGTAGTTAATTCCCATGTCCAGGTGTTGTGCATTGTCTTCGTTAGTAAGTGTATTTGAGTTTAGTGTTTGGTTTTGTCTCTTGTCGGTTAATGTCTCCTATTGCGTGTTCCAGTGTCTTTGTAACTATAATGTTCGTTTTGCCCCACATGGCAGTTTTGTTTTGAGTACTTTAAATAAATTATTTTGGATTATTGCAACCTTCGCGCCTGTCTCTCTGTTTGCTACACGGAGGAAACGTGACACATTTGGATGTATCTTTGCCCATCCCTGTCCACAGCTACAGTGCCTTGCGAAAGTATTCGGCCCCCTTGAACATTTCGACCTTTTGCCAAATTTCAGGCTTCAAACATAAAGATATAAAACTGTAATTTTTTTGTGAAGAAGCAACAACAAGTGGGACACAATAATGAGGAGGAACGAAATTTATTGGATATTTCTAACTTTTTTAACAAATAAAAAAACGACAAATTGGGCAAGCAAAATTTATTAGCCCCTTTACTTTCAGTGCAGCAAACTCTCTCCAGAAGTTCAGTGAGGATCTCTGAATGATCCAATGTTGACCTAAATCACTAATGATGATAAATAGAATTTATCCACCTTTTGTGTAATCAAGTCTCCATATAAATGCACCTGCTCTGTGATAGTCTCAGAGGTCCGTTGAAAGCACAGAGAGCATCATGAAGAACAAGGAACACACCAGGCAGGTCCGAGACCTGTTGTGGAGAAGTTCAAAGCCAGATTTGGATACAGAAAGATTTCCCAAGCTTTAAACATCCCAAGGAGCACTGTGCAAGCAATAATATTGAAATGGAAGGAGTATCAGACCACTGCAAATCTACTAAGACCCGGCCGTCCCTCTAAACTTTCAGCTCATACAAGGAGAAGACTGATCAGAGATGCAGCAAAGAGGCCCATGATCACTCTAAATGAACTGCAGAGATCTACGGCTGAGGAGGGCGAGTCTGTCCATAGGACAACAATCAGTCGTATACTGCACAAATCTGGCCTTTATGGAAGAGTGGCAAGAAGAAAGCCATTTCTGAAAGATATCCATAAAAAGTGTAGTTTAAAGTTTGCCACAAGCCACCTGGGAGACACACCAAACATGTGGAAGGTGCTCTGGTCAGATGAAACCAAAATCGAACTTTTTGGCAACAATGCAAAACGTTATGTTTGGCGTAAAAGCAACACAACTCATCACCCTGAACACACCATCCCCACTGTCAAACACGGTGGTGGCAGCATCATGGTTTGGGCCTGCTTCTCTTCAGCAGGGACAGGGAAGATGGCTAAAATTTATGGGAAGATGGATGGAGCCAAATACAGGACCATTCTGGAAGAAAACCTGATGGAGTCTGCAAAAGACCTGAGACTGGGACGGAGATTTGTCGTCCAACAAGACAATGATCCAAAACATAAAGCAAAATCTACAATGGAATGGTTCACAAATAAACATATCCAGGTGTTAGAATGGCCTAGTCAAAGTCCAGACCTGAATCCAATTGAGAATCTGTGGAAAGAACTGAAAACTGCTGTTCACAAACGCTCTCCATCCAACCTCAATGAGCTCGAGCGGTTTTGCAAGGAGGAATGGGCAAAAATTTCAGTTCCTCGATGTGCAAAACTGATATAGACATACCCCAAGCGACTTACAGCTGTAATCGCAGCAAAAGGTGGCGCTACAAAGTATTAACTTAATACTATTATTCAAAAGAATAATTTTGCACGCCCAATTTTTCTGTTTTTTTATTTGTAAAAAAAGTTTGAAATATCCAATAAATTTCATTCCACTTCATGATTGTGTCCCACTTGTTGTTGATTCTTCACAAAAAATTACAGTTTCATATCTTTATGTTTGAAGCCTGAAATGTGGCAAATGGTCGAAAAGTTCAAGGGGGCCGAATACTTTTGCAAGGCACTGTATAAACACACCTATCCCTCTTATAATTGATTTTGCTTCATTAGATTCTGCTGATAGGACAGCTTGAATACAGTGAGGAGAAAATTTTGTTTTTGTTTCCACAAATTCATCTACACCCGAATGACTAAATAGAAAAAGTAACATTGTGATGCCCGTAACCAAGCCTAAAATTTAGTAAACTGTTGTAACAATAATAACAAGTTCAAACAGGTGCCATTAATACAGGTAACAAGTGGAGGACAGAGGAGCCTCTTAAAGAAGTTACAGGTCTGTGAGAGCCAGATATATTGCCTGTTTGAAGGTGACCAAATACTGTTTTTACTAAGGAATTTACCAATAAATTCATAAAAAATCCTACAATGTGATTTTCTGGATTTTTTTTCTCATGTTGTCTCTTATAGCTGTAGTGTATCTGATGATGAAAATTACAGGCCTCTCTCATTTTTTTAACTGGGAGAACTTGCACAATTGGTGGCTTTTTTTTGCCCCGCTGTAAATAATAACAGGCAAGACTGATGTTTAGCAGGGGTCCATGTGGCATAGTGGGCTAGGTTGCTGCAATGCAGGACAGGCTACGTTAGTGGTTTTCAACCCTCTCCTCGGGGAACACCAGCCGATTCATGTATTTGATACATTTTTTAGTTAGCACACCTGATTCAAATCATCTGCTAATTATCAGGCCCTTGATTAATGAATACAGTGAGCTAGTTCAGTGTTTATGTCATGTGGGAAACTGAGGGGTAGCAGAAGGAGATGTATGGAGATGTAAGGAATGAACAAGGCAGAAGAACGTATAAGAGGGCACCTACCAGAACAGGAGGGAAAGAAGGAAAAAAGGCTATGAGCAGGAAGCAGCGGACGAGAGCCCAGAGCGAGCAGAGAGCATGGGGAGCTGATGACGGAGATGGGAGGTGAGCTGATCCAGACTAAAGATGCCTGAGAGAAGGAGAAACAACGCTAGCTAGTATTTGCAAAATAAACTATCGTTCCCTGCACACTAGCAATACATGGTTATTATGTTCTATGTGATGTGATCAGTGAATTGATACACCGTATTCTATTTCATGCAGCGTACCCTGGGCAGACGCGTCGCCAGGGATTAGACGGTGGCTAACGGGAGCATGCATCTAAGGGAGAAGTCATCAGCTGGCAACAGACCTTGCTCCGACAGAGGACCCCCGACCGGCAAGATAGAGCGACAGGAGATCTGGCCCGAGGGGATGAAGAAGGGGAAAAGAACAAATGAAACTAACTGGGATTATATTATGGTTATTGCAAGACTGGCTGGGATTGTCTGACTGATAGTTATAAGTATCCCTAAATTGTTCTGGGGTAGTGGCATATAGGGTTCCTAAGCAAGCTTAACGCTATCTTTGTGGGTTTTACTAAGAGTGTGGTGTGACCTAGTGTGCTCTTTTTTTATAGAGGTGTGGGCCGGGTGGGTCCTAATGTCCATGAATGGAGTGAGTCTTTGACATGCAGTTATAGGGAAGTGTGTCCATACTTATGGGATTTAGTGACTTTATCACTTATATTACACATCTTATGTGTCGGTGGCTGTGGGACAAATACTGCAGCGATTACTTTAGGAAACCTGTTGGATTATGTGTCTCTTTAAAAGTACAGTAGAATACCTGTGTTTGCCCTTGTCCTGCTTTTATGAATTTCTAATAAAGTTTATAAATTTGATTTGGTGTTGCCTGTTGTCTTGGAACTAAACGAACCAGATGCATCACTGGCTAATACCTGGTCTATTGGTCGGCAGGATTCCCAAACATAACATGCAGAAACAGGAAATAGAGACTGACAGAGCAGGGCCTAGTCTAGAAACAGGCCCTTCTAGTAATCCCACAGCCATCCCCAGGACAACTGCTACTATGATGATGCCTTGGTTTAGCGGGGGGCCTTGAATCCCCACCTTTGGGCAGGAAATAGATTGTACACAAGTTTAGCGAATGACAGGCAAAAATTAATTGAGATATATGTGCATGCTCAGAGCTTACCAGTTGACCAGAGGGTTGATTGTGTGTTACTGGCCCTGGAGGTCGACGCAAGGGAGACCCCAGTTTTTTTTAATGTAAGCAGAAGATGGAAGAGTGGGTGGGGGCATTCATCTTGCGTTTTCGTGAACTCTACCACCTGTGGCAGAGAAGATTGCCTGAGGGGGCTGAGCCAGACCAGATCATTAAAGTCTGAAATCAAGATGGAAACTAAATATATGGCTATAGCCCCACACCCCCCACCCCCTTGCCAGGACTGCTTCTTAACTGGACATCCAGGGAGAAGAGGGATAGAAAAGAGCTGGAAGCTCTGACATATATTAACTACAAGAGACACGGTTGTTGTTATTGTTTCCAGACCATGAGCAGATACTGAGAGCACAGTTCATTCTGGGTCTTCAGCTGGGCCCTATACAACAGGAGCTTCAACAGGAAATATGTCAGAAACCAGCAAGTACTTTCAGAGAAGTATGCACTGAAGCTAGATTGTTGGCCTGTGAAGTCGATGGAGGAGAAGTGTGGGCAGGCCATACCATGGTAGGACAGGGTTTGTCTGTTACCCACCCCATACACCCCGGTCTGCCTGTTACTTAGATAACCGGCAGTTGACAACAGTGGAGGGTAGTACCCTCTGCAGCGGAAGAGATCCACGGGTCTATCGAACATATGCCACCCGAGCACCACTGCCGTCCGCACCCCCTACATTGGCTGGGCAGCTACCGTCGTCTGCTGCCCTAACCCATCAGGATGTCCAAGATTTAAAGGAGGCCCTGCGTGTGGAGCTGAAGCAGGAAGTACGAGATCAGCTAGCAGGGTTTGAGATGTCCCTCCTGGACGAGGTTAAGATCCATCGGCAACTAATGTCAAGTGGCCAGGCAGGCATCACCTGCAACACAGCCACAACCCATGGAACCGACAAGGCAACAGCAGAGAAGCATAGGTGAACATGTGAATGTAGTCCCATATACTGTAGTTGGGACCATTCCGGTCGACCCATCTGCATGGAGTGCAATAGGTCTGGGCATACCTGCTGGTTTTGCCCTCAAAGATGACCAACCTCAGATTTTTAACTGCCTCAGATGCCTTCAGGCGAGCAATTGGAGAAACACATATGACATCAGTGAATAAGCCCTTGTTGATTTGCGGCTGCCCGGAAATTGAAGTGATTACATGAGGTAAGAGAGTTCTGTGTGTGATAGACAGTGGTTCCCAAGTGACTTTGTTTAGCCATACTCTCTTCCAGAAATACTTTATAGATATATTGCTGGGTGATGCACAGAATATCACATGGCTGAAGCTGACAGCATCGGGTATCTTGTTTGTCGACATGGAACTTGGGGGTGTACAAATGATGCAGAAAGGGGTGGTGATAGTTAAGGACAGTAGTCTGGGGTCCAGATATGGAGTGTTGGGTTGAATGTAATTAAGGACTTTTGGAAAAATTTGTTTCAGAGTCAGCATCCAGGAGAAATGGCCTTTAAGTCCAAGCTGTTCACCACTGCCAGAGGATCCTGGGATAAGGCCTTCACGGCATATCGCTGTGTGGAGGCCTCAGAAGGGGCACATCAAGGGGAGGTCTGCGGCACGGCCATGCTTGCACAGCAGTCTGAGTTTCAACTTCTTCCAAAGACCCAGATGGTGGTTTGGGCCCAGGTTCCAAGGGCTTCTGGTATTCCTGAATGCTGTGTGACGGTGGAGGATTTGGGGGATGCGGCCCAGGAATTTAGAGTTGCTTGTACAATGTGTAAAATGAAAGGGGGCAAGGTTCCTGTGCATTTGTGTAACCCCCACCTATTTGCTATTGACCTTCCACAGCGAGCCGTGCTGGCCGCAGTGTCCCAGATCAAACTGGAGTTGTAGTGCTGTTCCAGCCCTGTAGGCCTGGCGAGGTGGAAGTGGATGTTCGCAGGGTGAGTGAGAGCATCACTAATGGTCACCCAGTATTATCCTGGAAGGGGGAAGGATTAACAGAGCGTGAACAACGTAAATTGTCAGAACTGCTTCAGGATTGGAAGGCGTTTTTTGCCGCAGACGAGGATGGGTTCGGGTATACCAACGCAGTGCGGCACCAGATGCTGACAGGAGATTCTCCACTAACCAGAGAAAGGTATGGACCAAGTCTTTACCCTTAAATCAGAGCTTTTATTACACAGTATGCTGGAGAAAGGGTGGTGGAGAACAGATCTAGTCCCTGGGCTGCCCCAGTAGTGTTGATCAGGAAAAAGGATAACTTGTGGCATTTTTGTGTGGACTATAGGAAATTAAATGTATAACCCATAAGGATGCTTTCCCTCTACCCAGGATAGAGGAATCTCTGACCAATCTTAAGGGTGTAGCATGGTAGTCAACCCTAGACCTCACCAGTGGGTACTGGCAGGTTGAGGTGGACCCTAAAGATCAAGAAAAGTGTTCCAGTTCAATCGCTTGCCTTTTGGCCTATAAAATGCGCCTTCCATATTTCAACTGCTTATGTAGCGATGTCTGGGAGGGCTAGTAAGTCACATGTTGCTGATTTACTTGGATGATATAATTGTATTTAACCCTGTTTTGACAGCCACCTGAGACCTACTGCAAGTGTTTGAGAATCCGATCCGAGCAAAACGCAGGTGGTCAAGGAATGGCCGGTCCACAACACAGTTACTCATCTTTGTTCATTTCTAGGGTTTGCCGGTTATTATTGTCGCTTCATTCCTAGATTCTCAAGAGTGGCTGCCCTGCTAATCCAGCAACGGAAAGGCAAGGCTGGTGCCAAGTCAGCCCCGGTACAGTGGTCACCAGCATGTCAACAGCCTTAGATGGACTAAAGAGGGCCTTGAGTGCACCGATCCTGACCTATGCAAATCTGCCCTTTTGTTTTATACGGATGCTAGCCTGGATGGTTTAGGAGCTGTGCTGGCACATGTGGAAGGAGGTAAGGAGCGGGTGATTGCCTATGCAATTAGGAGCATGGCAGTCCAATCAAAAGGAATTACCAGAATTACAGCTCCTTTAAGTTAGAGCTTTTGGCATTGTATTGGGCAATTATGGAGAAGTTTAAGGATTACCTTTGGGGGGCCTCCTTTATTGTGTTTACAGACAATAATCCATTGGTCCACTTAGGGACTGCTAAATTAGGGGCAGTGGAGCAAGGGTGGGCAGCCAAATTAGCCAATTTTACATTTACTATTAAATATCATACATTTACTGCAAACCGCAATGTGGAGGTCCTCTCCTGGCTGCCAGGAGTGTTCCAGGTGACTATGGTGGAGGCTGAAGTGGGAGGCCAGGATGGCACAGCTCAGGGGGTCGAGAGGCATTCCACAATTCCAGGACCTACCAGATGGGAGGCGTGGCTGGAGGAAGATCCAGAGGTGAGTCGCTTAGTCCAGATGAAGGCTGATAAACTGTTCTTAATCCAGGCATGGGACATGATGTGCTCCTCCAAGCGCCGATGGTTACAGGAGTGGGAGCATCTAGAGATACGGC
This sequence comes from Umbra pygmaea, assembly GCA_016801145.1. Lineage (NCBI taxonomy): Eukaryota > Metazoa > Chordata > Actinopteri > Esociformes > Umbridae > Umbra > Umbra pygmaea. Next base: position 3,779 of record JACXGM010009064.1, on the reverse strand, counting down.
AAGGTATTCTTGGACGGCAAAGCCAGGATGCTGATACCAGAATTTAGGCTTTCCAGTGTGTGGTTCCAACCAGTCAGCGACCGGGGATCTGGGAGGATTACCATCAAGCCACTGGTCATGCTAATGGAAAAAGGGTCTTGGGACTTATGTAGAGCCAATTCTTCTGGCCCGTGATAGGGAGCGATGTGAAGAACTAGACGCCATGTGTCCCGACTGTGCAGTGTGAAAGCGAGGACCCAAAGTAAGGGCACCTATGTAGCCAATTGTGACAAGTTATCCTTGGGATATAGTGGCATTTGACTAACTGTCCCTGGGACAGCCCACTGATACGTATCCCTATATTCTTGTGATGACTGATTTGTTTTCAAAGTATGCGATTGCAGTGCCCACCAAGAACCAGGCTGCCTGATGCTAAGGTAGGGGCCCATAAAAGGTGGTGGCAGGGCAGGGATCAAGCCAGATATGACAAGAGGGCATGTGCTGTGCCGCTGTTGGTTGGTGAAAGGGTATTGCTGCGGAACTTCAGGTGTTGGGCTGGGGGTGAGCTTTCCCCCATTGCCATTTGTAGTGGTGGGCCAAGTACGCCCTGGACAACCCGTCTACAGCATTAGGCCGGAGGGCAAGGACGGGCCCACTTGGACGATACATCAGAATAAATTATGGCTCTGTCCTGGTGGAGTGAAGGAGGAGAAAGAGGTAAGCCCCCACCCTAAGGATGATCTACCCCTTGCAAAGTTTATGTTGCCTTGTGCCACGTTAATAATACTAATTCCAACGAGAGACTTAGAGCCTGCCATTCCTAAACCGGTAGCTGAACTTGAGGGTGTTCCTGCAGGGGAGGGTGGCTCAGGGGGGAACCTGGGGTTGTGTCTGAGAGGGAGGGGGGGCTCAATGGCAAAGAAGGACTACAGGTTCTTGTGAGCCAGATTTCAGACTTACTGCCAGCATGCGCCGCCAGACCAGGATTACCCAGTGGCTAACAGGATCCTGCATCCAAAGGAAACATCATCAGAGGGTGAAAGACCTCACTCCAAGGGAGGACCCCGACCGGTGAGATAGAGTGACCAGTGATCTGGCCTGAGGGGATGGAGAAGGGGAAAAGATTGAATGGACACTAACTGGGATGATATTACAGTCGGAAAACAACAAACATGTTTACTTGGAAGTGATTTTCTGGGATTTATTGCAAGACTGGGTGTGATTGTCTGAATATTAGTGTATTTTTTGGCCATGTAGTGGGGTAAACGTCAGGAAGTTCCTGTAACGGGAGTAAGGGACTACGGGGGGGAATTGGGAACGGGGTTCAGGAGTAGTGGTATACAGGGTTCCTAAACCAGCTTAACAATACCTTTGTGGGTTCTACTAAGAGTGTGGTGTGACTTACTGTGCTCTTAGAGATGTGTGCAGACCTAGTGTGCTCTTTTGTATAGAGGTGTTGGCAGGGTGGGTACAATTGTCCAAGAATGGAGTGGGTCTTTGACATTCAGTGATGGGGAAGTATGTCCATATTTATTGGATGTACTGACTTTATCACTTAAATTACTATCTTCTGTGTTGGTGGCTGTGGGACAAATTTTGTAGCGATTACTTTCGGAAACCTGTCAGATTCTGTGTCTCTGAAAAAGTAACAGTAAAACTAATACAATTTGATTTGGTGTTGCCTGTTGTCTTGGGAATCTAAACAACCAGATGCAACACTGGCTAATACTTGGCCTGTGGTGACATCTACAGCTAAACTGTGGAACGTCTGGGGTGCCCCGAAGAGAGGGTTGAAAACCAATGGATTACATCATGATAGGCAGTGGTTTGAGCCTGAGTATGGCTTCTCTGACTTTGCCTGAACCTGCAGCGCATATTGGTATAGCTTTTCCTGGGATTTTGTTTTGGATAAGACAGATTATAAACCCAGCCACATCACTCTCCAGTGACCCCTTGGGAACCTGTAAACTAATTCACGGAAGTATAGTTGGTGAGCGATATCTTCCTGTGCTTGAGCTGCCTAAAGGCTTCCGTGTTGGATGAGCAATGCAAAAAGATTCGACCAGCTCGGCGACATGTGGTTGGATGAACAATGTACGCGCCCCTTACCATTCAGCATCTTTCTAAGGAGTTTGGGGAGGGGACAAAATGGAAAAAAAATCCACAAATTAGTTTTGTCTGTTGATGAGGCAGAGGATTTTCACATATTGATTTATCACCACCACTTGCCATTGTAGATCTAGCTTTCTTTCTCGTGTTGTGCTCACAAAGTTGTAAAAGTGCCAACAATGATTACAATGTTGATTACGATGTACGTAAAGGCTCAGAATAGCTAATTATCTATTTTCAAAAGCAAGCACATTTTTCAAAGAAGCATTAACAATAAAGTAGCTAGCCATTTATTTATATATAGTTTAATGTTTTATGTTTTTGTGCTCTGTGCAGACCACGATTAGCATCCCTACCTTATCGTGCGGTTCCAAAAATGTGTACCGTTAAGCAGCCCTAAGCATTACCTATCTCCTGGTTGTCATTGGCCAGGTAGCAGCTCCAGTAGTCACCGTGCCTTAGGGAGATGTTCCTGCGTCTCAGGACCTGAGACACCAGCTCCTCAGCATGCATTACCTGGGAGACCTGACAGAAGAGCAGGCAAGGTCAGGGTGAGGAGCATCATGGCAATAATAGCCTCCAGTAATATAGCCTGTGGATTCAGTGAAACATTAAAGGAGGGTGTAGACAGTGCTCACCTGGACCAGGATCTCAGAGCCCTGCTCCTTGTTTTCCAGGTAAACTCCACATATGGTGGTAGGTGAGAGATTCATCTACAAAACAGGTGAGACACAGAAGGCCAGCAGTCATCAACACCCCAGGTCACAGATGGTAGGTCATGATCATGAAAAGGAATGGATAGAAAGGCAATTCTAATTCAAATCAATGTAGCAGAATGGTCAGAGCGGCAGCCATTTTTATGTGTACCATTCCGTTGCAAAGTTCTAGCGGCATACTTCAGCGGTTTTTACAAGTTATTGTTATTAAACTCAAATTTACATTAACTCAAGGCTTAATGAGTGATCAATTAATTCAAATGTTGGATCTTTCTGAAGTGGTAAAATCCTTGTTTCTCACCTGACTGACCTTTGGCAGTGCTATCACAGAGCAGATAGCACTGTGATCATCGCTAATGTTATAGTTTCACAAAGACAAACTGTTGTCACACACGTGAGGTGGTTGTTGGTGAATAGAATGGAGACAGAGTGCAGAAAGTTGTGTTCTTGTATTTTTTTTACAAAATAATAAATGCCTAGGCCACCTTCAGCCAACTAGAACAGGGCGACTGCTGCTCAAAACAAACAATCTAAGGAGTACAAGGTAATACAGTATATAATACTATTCCAAGTGGAAGAGTGGAATAAGCTCTGTAATCTGTACCCAAATGAATCACAAAAAGTTTACCATAGACAGGGGTTAAAACCCCTTAATGATGTGCACGACCTTCTGGAAAACATAGGGCCCTATTTTAACGATCTGAAACGCTAGTATCAAACGCGAAACGCAAGTTACATTGTGGGAGGGTCCCGGGCGCTGTTGCTATTTTACCGGTGGGATAAATGATTCTTGCGCCCGACGCATATCTAAAATGGGTAGGTCTAAAGTAGCTTCATTAGTCATAGGTGTGGTTTGGGCGTAACGTGCAATAAACCAATCAGATCGTCATCTCACATTCCCTTTAAGAGCAGGCGCGCTTGTTCCATGGCGGATTGCTATTATAACGGCGATTTTCTATAGATTTTTCTTTTTAC
>JACXGM010009063.1:0-28436 GCA_016801145.1 Umbra pygmaea | reverse complement strand
ATCCCAAGATTCTAAGCTTTAAGGACATATAAGACATGTATATATAACCCAATAAATGACGGTGTTAGCCTTGTTTCTAGTTTTACATTCCATTTAATTTGAGGCACATGTGTAAAAGGCACGTAGCTCACATTATGAGGGGAAGTTATTATTTTCTTATAACTACTGTAGAATGGTGACATTTGCTACATTCCTGAGTCTCTAAGCTTTCTGTAGATATATAACATGTATATATAACCTAGTAATAGGACTTGTGAACTGTGATTGTTTGGACTTGTGAACCAGTTTTTGGAGGTGGTGGGGGGCAGAAATCTCCCGGCGGCGGGAGAGTGCTCCCTAAGTAGTTAAATCATATTTAAGCTGATTTTGGCCTCTCACTCCGGTACAGTAGGTGGCAGTATATGCACCTTTCAGGTGGTTGCGATCTGCCAGTAAAACTAAAGAAGAGGAAGATTTGCCCCAGTATTTTTCATCAGTCTGACGAACATTCGAGTAATGGGTGGACTCGGCGAAGTTGCAATTTCTAACTTCAGTGGTAACACTTTATATTAAAGCATTACTAAGTAAACTATTTTATTTATGCTGTGTGTTCCAATTACATTTTTCCATGGTTAAATTAGCGGTCTGTAACTTTAGTCGTTAGCTAACTTAACTAGCTACTGTAGTTAGCTAGCCAGATAGGAACATTACTGCCTTCCATGAACACAATCACAAACATTTAGCTGTGTTTAACCTTTAGCTAGCTACAAGCACAGTTGGGTGAGTTACTTTTAACAAATGTAAGTTACTTTTAAATAGTACCTTATCCAACACTGGCTACAAGTGAACCTAAAAGTTAAACCACTGAAAATATTTATTAAATCTGTGGTGTCCAGTCATCCCAGTTCAAAACAGTTTTGGACAGGTGCTGAACTACCCTGGAAATCCAGAGTTCTCGCGAGAGCAAAATTTGAATTTGCTCAGCAAGTTACTCTGGCACCGAGTAATTCTGCTCATTAACTATGCCCTTGTTGCCGAGCTGCACCAATCACATCGGTGTATCTGATATAGGCGTGCCAGAGGCGTGTTAAACAGATGACGACAGCGCTGCGACCGCAAAGTCATTAGTAAACATTGTAAGATCGCAATAACACCAGTTGTTTAAAACGGCTTTGGCCACTACAATGAATGAGTTAGACTTGGCATTTTGTCTAAAAGAGGAACAGAAGACGGCGCTCGAATCTGGATTTTTCCAGGCTAGTGCTGAACTGTAAGACAGAAACATATTAGATGCACACAGTTATTTCATACTGTACCAAAATAGTTTAACACAAGGAAATGGACTACATTTATATAGCGCTTTTTCTGTCCAATGGTGATGAAAGCGCTTTACAGTGCCTCACCCATTCATTCACACATTCATACACCGACGGCGGTGTCAGCCATGCAAGGCGCCAGCCAGCTCATCGAAAGCAGCAGGGTTTAGGTGTCTAAGGAAGATATTGATGGTCATTCAAAAATGTATAAACATTGAATGAAACAAAATACAAGAGCACCAATACAAAGTCTCAGCCAAAAGACTGTACATAAAAAAACATTTATGATAACATTACATCCATTTGTGTCCACTTTTAAATGTTTACATCTACATTTCAGGGGTGGGAGACTGAGCATATTAAAATCCAAGGTTCATCAGCAGTTGGAAGATTTCACCGTGCCATGCAGGATGAGCCCGGCACTTCAAAAGTTTCTAAATTATCCCTCCCATGGGAGCGGCAACTACTAGGAACAGAGAGCACTATGACCCTTCTACTCTTAAAGTTCAGTGTTATGGTGTGATGTAGCAAGCTATGAAGCCTCCAATAACTTTAGAGGTAAGTTCACAAGTACACTAACATTTCATTTAAAAATTCCAAACTTTATCATTTTAGACAGCATTACAGAGTTTAACATGTACCTTTTTGCTGGGAGTCTTTCAAACCAGTGGTTTTCCCAGCTTTGCCATTGCTCATCCCATCTGGCACTGCACCACCAAAGAAGCTGGGCTCGAGCAACAAGGCCATGTTCTTAAGGTGAGTATTTTATGCAGTGACATTTAAAGCTTTCCACCCTATTAATATATTTGAATGACCATGGCTTTCATACACCAAAGGGTCTACAACAACTTCAACCCTAAAAAAAGCAATTCAAAATCAAGCAAACAATTGTTCATTGTGACATTCATCACACATTTTTTAAGAAGCCAAAATGATTTTATACCCTTGATTCATCATGGAAGGCATGATGGTTCAAACTGTGATATGTGAAACATTACTACAATACTGAATGAAACATGTTACTTGTTTTCAGCTGTTTCCTAATATTGTACATTGATTATTTTGTTATCTCCCCTTCAGAAGATCGCAATGCCTTCCTCCACTGATGTGCATCCAAAGATTTGTAGTATGAGGGGCCTCTGTCTCATGGCCTTCACTTGACCTACTGTATCCTAAGTCTATTGCCACACTTGTGTGTTGCAAACCAAGGTGCGGGGAGATGAGATGTGCGATGTAACCCATTCGTATAAGAAAGCCATGTCTGAATGGTAAGCGTTCATCGAGTAAGTAGATAAATCTCATATGTTGTTTGTTGAAACATGTAGCTCACATTTAATTACTGAGCATTACTGAAATTGAGATGTCATTTGAAATGGAGAGATTGTATGTGCATTGTTACTGTTTAGACTAATTATACTGGAGGGTGTGTTTTCTTTTGTTCTACATTTTTGGTGTATTGGCAGTAAGGAACAGTGTGCATTTCTTTAGTGGAAAATTAAACTTGTTTCAGCCTTTATTTTGAAATCAGAGGTGTATTTTCTGATATGCTCTGGAATAATATCATGCTTTTGTTTAATGACCCTCAAAGTGAGAATGCTTCATGCTGCTTATTTTAAGACAAAGTAACTTATATTGCTTGGTCTTTTTCAATAAATTTAATGTCATTTTAAGATTTTTGTGCTAATTTAGAAAGTTTATTATAAGAACTCTCAAAATAAGAACAATTGAGGATTTTATAAAATAACAACTTTTCAAGGGCTTGTATCTAGCTAAACTTGCTTAGTTTTAAGCATTTTTATCTAGTTTTGAGACATTTGTGCTTCTCAGTGTCAAGACTTTTTTGCTAATTTCAAGAATTCTTGGCAAGGAAAAAATGCTTACCCCAGTGGCAGATTTATTTGCTTGATACAGGACAATTTGGCAAGATTTAAGATTATTTAGCTTGTTTCAAGAAGGGTATTTTTTGCAGTGTATTCTTGGATTGTTATTTTGGCCTGACCCGTGCATTGTGTATTCAGTATTTTTCCTCGGATTATCCCCTGTACCTTCGCTTGATCCTTCTGGCCTTCAGTATTTTCTGCCTGTATGAGAACCCAATTAGTGTACCAACCTCTGCCTGACTGCCTGTATTTTGAATAAACATAATTATTAACCTATTCTGGGAGTATCGTTATACCTATCACTGAGATAGCATTGACTTGGAATGAAGTTCTGACAGTAAATGCCACATGAGAATACATCTTTAAATAAAATATTATTACATTACACAAACCCAACTTGTTATACACAAACCCAACTTGTTATACACAAACCCAACTTGTTATACACAAACCCAACTTGTTATACACAAACCCAACTTGTTGTGGCATATTGTCCTGTACCTTAGGGCAACCACAACAACATAGTAATATAGTGAATGTACATTGCTTCTATTCACAACATGTAATGGCAGTTATGAATAAAAACTGAGTGAGCCTGGCACACAATACCAAAACCCCCACCAAACCATAACTAACAGACCCTCACAGAACCTACAGGTGGAGGCAGGGGCAGGTGGGAGGGTGCACTGAAGCAAGAATGTAACTTCCGCAGGTAATACCATTGAAGTCTTAGATACACAGCGTAATTACCATGTGACTAACTACGGCTGATAGGCATGAATCTCATGATTATTCAGCCCTAAATCACATGAAATGCGTTCTGAGGGAACTATTTTGTAAAACCGAAATATGTCAAATATGAACGTATGAGAGAGTCAATTACATTTTTATTGGAAACTAAATTGAACACTCGAATAGTGTTAAATATGAACATATGAAAATCATGACGTAGCATGTAAATAGCGTAGTTTGGGTGGAGGTTGGGGATGGTGGATGGGCGTATAAATCCGCAACTTGCATGCCAGTGTTCGCGAGTTCAAATCCAGACCGGCACTTTGTGCGTGTTTTGTTCTACATTGCATGCGTCATGCAGACAGACGATTGTCGTTTTTTTTGCAATTTTAACCCTAACCTTAATCCTAACCTTAACCTCAGTAATGTCATATCTAACCTTAACCGTTAGTAACCTAATGCCTAAACTTAACCGTTAGTAACCTCTTACCTAACCTTAACTGTGAATGTTGCAATCTAATTTTGAACGCTATGGAATGTATGGAATGTGTGGAATGTTCTCGCATAAATCTGCTAAACGAAATGTACCGGAGCAACGTAATTGAAGTACAAATATAGCCTAATAACGAAACGTGCAGTTCAAATGTAAAAAACCCTAAATATGTTGGCATATAACGTATTTCAGGTTTTCAAAATAGTTTCCTGAGAACGTAATTTGGGAGTAATTCTGAGATGTACGGTTGGATTATGACAGACACCTCTCCCTCAGATTTCCTGGCAAAACTAGCAATTGCAATTTGGTTAAAAAATAATAAAAATTGCTTAGATGTAGTAAACTACATTTGCCATGTTTCTGTAGTTTAGCTTGGGTGAGCTTCAGTGTAGTGAAGATCCATTTAATCTAGACTAACTGGTAGCTTAGCTCACTACATTTCCCAAGTAGCTTGCCCAACACTGAGAACTATACACTGTCATTGTACTGTATCATCTCCTCCACTCAGCACCTGCAGTAGGTCACAGCTGTAGCAGTAGTGTCACTGTGCTGTCTGATTAAGGGAGGTTTTTGTACGACTCTGTATCACTGTGTGAACACTGGACCACTGTGGTAACTCTGACAGTAGTAATCTCCTGCATCTTCAGCCTGGACTCCACTGATGGTCAGAGTGAAGTCACTCCCAGATCCACTGCCACTGAATCTAGATGGAGTCCCAGACTGAAGTCTGTTAGCAAGGTAAATAAGGAGTTTAGGAGCTCCTCCAGGTTTCTGTTGGTACCAGGCTAGAAAGTGCCCATAAGTGCTATCGTAATACACATCACTGCTGGTTCTACATTTTAGAGAGACTGTCTGTCCTGGGAGAACAGCTGTAACTGCAGGAGTCTGAGTCACAGTGTGCTGACCTCTGGATTCTGAAAAAGACAAAAGGTAGATAAATATGAGTTGTTATACATTAATTTATATTGATATAAATCCGGTTTATATATTCAATATGTGTATAAATAGACTTAATGTTCAACAATCCATGAAACAAGCAACCTTGAAAGCAGAAAACAAGTGTCCAGATAAAGATGCCTATAAAAGTCATGTTTGTTGTGGGTTCAGTTGTCATGAAGGGCTGCTCACACTCCTACAGTATTAAAACTCACTGGGATTTAAACACTATAAGAGGAGCTTGGTAGATGCATTATGCAAATTAATGTTTCAAATTCATTTCAAACTAAGAAGGCTCTCATTTCTAAAAACTTAATTAATGTGGTAGCATGTACACAAGGCACCAGATTCTATAATTCAATAATGTACTGTACATTGTATGGCTTACTGATTTATATTTATTCTGATGATGATATTTAATAATTAAACATCTGTTCACTCAAACTTAGCTCCTTTTGTCCCTTTAATCAGTTTCTGAAAATGTCTCTAACCTAAACCTGGTATGATTCATCTGGTACTGTTGTCAGTCTTTAATTGTCTTACCACCACTTGTAAATCGAAGGTTTATATTTTTAATAAAGGAAAATACAACATGGACCAGAGCTATTCTTTAAATGGACAAATTCAAGGAATCCAAACTTATATATAATATATATATATAAATATATATATAATGCTGGACTGTACCTACAGACTAGAGGAATACCAGATAAACAAAACAATTGAAGGTACATAGACTTTAATCAGGTTATAATTTTCATTTGTATCTTAATAGTTATTTTTAGCTGAGGTGTTAACGTGTCTTTATGTCATAGGTGATTCTTCATTGTTAGGGTACATCTAATATCACAGCAAAGAGAGGTTTTTGTATGAACTGTAATGAGGATTGTGTCACTGTGGTAGACTTTTGGTAGTGGAACCAGACTTGATGTTGGAAGTAAGTAAACAACTATCTAGTATTTTCACTTTTTATTGTTTAATTTCACATGTAAATAATAATCTAATTAAATATACTGGACAGAGTTTCAAATGTTACATACACTGCACATATTTAGCAAAAATATAGAAAACACATGTAAATTGCAATGAAAAATGTGTAAATTGCAAATTCGGAATATACAATTATTTTTGGCATGTATTCTTAAATTAGTAGTGTTCATTATTTCATCCCCAGTCTAAATGAATTCCGATATTTGAATGATCAGGTTTTTGTACGACCAGTAATACAGATTATATCACTGTGGTCTACTTTTGGTAGTGGCACCAGACTTGACGTTGGAAGTAAGTAACAAACTACATGTTTTTATTATTACATATTTTAGATATATAAATATACTGAGGTCTGCATTTATAACATTTACAAATTGTAGATATGAATTTATTCTTTGCTTTTGATTGAGGCAATATTTCAAATAATATTGAATTGAATCAAATTGTGTGTGTTTATGATTGATGTTTATGTGTATCTGTATGATTAATATGAGTGAAGATTTTATTATGGTTATTGCAAATATAGTTATTTTGTGGAATGGAATCGTGTTTGTACAGTTTTTGATTTTGAAAATAGTATATATTATGAGCATTCTTAAAATTACTCAATGTATTCTTTGTATGTACATATTTACACAAATTTGGATATATACATTAAATAATATAACTACTGTACAGCTAATCATTTTATAATGGCATGTCTTCTTAAAATCTGCTTTGTATAGCTTCCATTTACAGTATATAATGTGTTCTTCCATCTTTGACGTGTATTTCTTTCATAAGTCTTCCAGCCTTAGTTGATGTAGCTGATGTGTTCTGTTTGTTCCAGGTAACACTGCTCCCACCCTGACCGTCCTGCCCCCTTCTAGTGAGGAGCTGTCCAGGACAACAACAGCCACACTGACGTGTCTGGCCAACAAGGGCTTCCCCTCAGACTGGACCTTGAGCTGGAAAGTGGACGGGACCGACAAGAAGCAGGAGTCCAGTTCCAGGTTCCTGGAGAAGGATGGTCTGTACAGCTGGAGCAGCACCCTGACTCTCACTGCCCAGGAGTGGACCAAGGTGGGAGAGGTGACCTGTGAAACCCAGAAGAGCTCCCAGACTCCAGTCACCAAGACCCTCAGGAGGACTGACTGTTCTGGGTAGGACCTGTCAGTCATGTGGAGAGAACCTGCTGGTACTCATGCTTTGACTCTGAGACCAGATACTGTCTTATTGATCACATTATAGCAATGAGATTTTCTTGAGTTTAAATGCAAATCCTTTTTGTTATTAGATTTGAAATGTTCTGCTGGTACTGCTAATGGATATTGTAGTTATGTTGGCTTAGATGGATAAAAGAAAATAAAGATTTCCTTGTGAAGAAAATATTTTAGTTGTCTCAATAAACCAAACAAGGCTTATTTGTAAATAATTACATTAAATATTGATACAAATACTGAAAAAATCATACAGACAAGCGGTATGTCCTAATGTTTTAGAAGATACAGGTACCTTATGTTAATCTTTGATCAGCTTTCCATACAGACTCATAATGACATTAAAACAATGCTATGAAATATTTTTCAATCAATTTATTTTATAAAGCCCTTTTTATATCAGCAGTTCTCACAAAATGCTTGACAAATACCCAGTCTAAAATTATTACTAAACACATCTCCATTTATTTAGCATGTTGTCTTCATGTTATCACACATCTCACAATTTAAAGATAGTCATAGATTCTTCTCTAGCTTTAACCTCCTGGTAACAGGGTGAACATCTAATGAAAGTGATGCTCTATTCTGGGACAAGTAGAACCATCCAGCCCTGTCTATGCAAATCTCAGTTTCACTCTTACACCTATTTTCACTATATTTAAATTGTGTTCAGCAGACACTCTTTTACAGAGTGACTTACAGTTAGGGACAGGGAGATCCCCTGGAACAACTTACGATAAAGTGCCATGCACAAAGATACAATGACCTATGGGCCACTCTAAATGAACTAGGGTTGCCAACTGTCCCCGTATTAGCCGGGGGGCTCCCGTATTTTTGGCTACATTGGTTTGTCCCATATATTCATCCAATCACAGCACCAGGGCAAAAATACTGCAGCCATGCCACGATCAAAATATAAAAACACAAAAATCAAGACATTATGAATATATTAGACAAATTAATTGCAACATTTTCATATTGCAATATGTAATAAATGGAGTAAAGAATAGAATTAATATGCACTTATGAAGTTAAAACATTAATAATTAATATATTTCCTTTTCTCCCCTGTCGCAATAGTCTGAGTTAAGAATGGAAAAATGCTTAATAAATGCGTATAGAGGATTGATAGATAATATCAACAATGTCTATACTAACTATCTGATCCCATAATGATCATCGATCCATGTGTGTTAACAGCTACGGAAAGAAATACTAGAGTTACCCGGGAAAACTTAATCGTAGATATTCAGAAACAGTGCGTAGGCTACCTAGCTTGAATGTGTGCGTGATAAGGGCTGAAAACTTAGGAGCAGGCCGCAACAAGATAGCTTACGTTCCCATTAATGTCTCCAACGGAGATGTCCTGGGAAATTATTTAGAATGTCTCAGACAGAACTTAGTAAAGTGAATAATATTTAATTCCAGATATCAAAAGGCATCAAAGTACAATGCTTTAATCGGACAAAGAATTACACTATTACAATACCAAGAATTACATGTTGTCTAAACTCCTAAATATGATCTATGATCTAAGCATGTCTTATACGGTTCAGTCTATTTCTCAACATTTATTCTAGAACAATTTCTATGGCGCACACTAATGTGGGCCAGGAGCCTTGTTAAAGAGAACTTAAGGAGTATATTATCCACAAAACAATTTAGGCACCTCCCACTATCTCCGCTGCATACTTAATGGTGGTCACTTCACTTGCCAAGGGATGGAACAGACCGGTTTGGCAACAACCCATTAACGTAATTAGATTATGCGCCGTCCTGCCGGCGCTACCTTTAGTTGTATACAAAAGAACTGAGTTTAACATTTAAATATCTTCCAGAGGGAGAAGCTAGCAGCTGTCTTCTCCTAGTAACCCTGTGGAGACCTGTGCAATGGCATTTGTCGCTCCTCATAGTACTGTGGAGAAATCACAAGACCTGTGCAACATTTTGTACATGTAATAAAACAAAACTCCCTTTATGGAATGATCCAGAACAGATCACATAGGTACATCTCTGTTGTGTAACATACATTCATCTGTTGAGCTTCACCCTTGTCTTTGTGCTCCAGTGGGGGTTTTGACCTCCCTTCCATGAATCTTAATTCCATTCAGGACATCTTTTGTTGAGTGAGTCATATTTGGTCCTGTAAACATTAATTTACACTACAAATACTTATTTCAAATAGGATAGCAGTGTAATATAATTATATGACTTGTATTGGCCCAATTAAAAAGTCTACTTGCTGGACCAATGATTTTGCCTGCTGCCTGCACTCAGTAAGTGACGGAAGTTACATAGTTAGGGTGAATCCCATTTCTCTGTCTTACCCCTTCCCCTTACCCCTTCCCCTTGTCTTACCCCTAGCCCTTACCCCTCGAAACCGAGTGGTAAGGGATAGGGTTGAAAACATACCCCTATGAAATGAGACACCATGGTTACAGTTACGTTATCATACATCGTCGCTAGCAGGCTGATACATCACCAGAGGAGACAAGTGTTGCTCACAAACATAAAGATATCAAAAGAAATCCGCTGCTAATGTAGTTTAATTAAAACTGTAGACATGCATGGTGTCCATTGAAGGCTAGTCATTGAAATGTGGGATTGTTGTTCACATCAGCAATGTAACGAAACTAGCGATTTTTAAAAACGTTTCAATTAAGAACATGGTTTCCAATATATATCCACAGGACTGTGTAGAGCACAAAACAAGTCTGTCGTAATTTTTAAGTCTATTATTTAAGCCGAAAATACATTTATTAGACTCTCTTGATGATCTGGCTAGCATTGATGCCGGTTGCGCAGTGCATTCTGGGTACCCCTTGGTTTCAAGTAAGCTCTCGAAAATGCTTAGTTTTAAGGGGTATGCACCCCTTCCCCTTAGCCCTACCCCTAGATCAAAATGAGAATTGGGATAGCCCTTACTCTCACACGAACGTGCAAAACTAAGGGGAAGGGGTAAGGGGAAGGGCTAAGACAGAGAAATGGGATTCACCCTAAATGTCAGGGTGACTGACGCACTTTGCTTTATTCAATTTTTCATTGAAACCATTGATTTAGCTGAAGGGGATTGCTCCTAATTGACACTAGATACTTAGCTGTTTGGGGGGCTTAGCCACCAATGAGAATGTGCAAAACACATGTAATTAATTAATTGTATGCTGTTAAATTCATCAAAACCAATACACCACAAGTGTGGCTGCTCTAAAACTGTAACATTGATGGTATATTGATGTGGTGTAGAGGAAGATGGAATACAGGAATTTTTTTCTTGCTATATTTGTAGAACGCGCACCAACATAAATATAAAGTCAGTGGGGCACCTATAAACACTGGCGACAGTAATACCCAATTTAAATCCTGGCATATAATTATATTAATTAATTCATATTATTATCCAAATTGGAATTAAGTGTCATAAACATGAAATATTTTGTTTTTCAATCAAACGCATGTATGTTATTGTGTCTCTGGGCTCTTTGGATCACTGAAATCAATATCAGACACCTGTGATTATTAGTTTGCCAGGTGAGCCCAATTAGAGGAAAACTACTTACGAAGGCTGTACCACATTATTAAACAGGCCACGGGTTTCAAGCAATATGGAAAGAAAAAGGATCTCTCTGCCAGACAAATTCATCGGATTAAGAGAGCAGGTGCTGAAATGCCATTACAAAGCTGCAAAGAGGTATTTGAAGCTGCTTGTGCCTCTGGAGTCCCGCAAACCTTAATGTGTAGGATCTTCCAGAGGCTTGCAATTGTGCATAATCCTACTATTTGGCCACCCCTAACCAATGCTCACAAGCAGAAATGGTTACAGTGGGCCCAGATATACATGTAGACTAATATTCAAAACACTCTTGTTTACTGATGAGTGCCGTGCAACCCTGGATGGTCCCGATGGATGGAGTAGTGGATGGTTGGTGGATGGCCACCATGTCCCAATAAGGCTGCGATAGGCCCCTTTATGGTCCCTGAAGGTATGAAAATGACCTCGGCAAAGTACTTATTGTTTCGGATTGACCATTTTCTTCCATGGTACAAAAAGAAGAACCGTGCCATCCGTAGAAAAATCATCTTCATGCATGACAATTAATCATGAACACAGTGAATACAACCCTCACAGGAAAAAATAACCGACAACAGTTAATGACAAACACAGGACATATACACAGAGGAATACATTGATTGTTACCAGCTGATGATAGTGAAGAGACAAACGAGACATGATTGGTGGGAAATGACATCATAGTCCAGGTTGAACTGCACACAGATCATTCAGACAATCAGTCGATTATTGTCCTGAATTGCACCTGTAAAGGAATAAAGGAAGCAATATTAAAATACCATAAAAATAAAGGGGTTGGAACTGATGGAAGCGCATTGATATAATATAATATACAATCTGATACTTTCCCTCCAAAATAAAAATCTTCCCTCTTGGCATTCTATTCACCATGTCTTCACTACCTGTTCATTCTCTTTTACTCTCTACTGACAAGCATAAACAAATAATTCTACTAGTAGAAAGATGAGAAGTGGGTAAAATCCACATTCAATAAAATATCAAAAAAAAAAAAAGGGGAAATCATATTGGGTGCTATCGAAATGGGCAATGCAGTCAGATCTACTGCATGTAAGAAACTGGTGCCAGTCCAACTACATTAAAGCTGCCTGTTGAATAGGCTACGATCGAGAAGCAGTGGCAGCAAAAACTGTCCTGTCCTGTGAGTAGTGTCATGATAACTAGTGAAATACTGTCCTGTGACTCCCATGACTGTCCCGGGACGGTCAGACACCGTCCTGTACACTGTCCTGTGACTCCCAGACACTGTCCAGTGAATTTGTGTAGTATGGAGGACCAAGTCTGCCAAAATGAGAAATATATATATATATATATATATATATATATATATATATATATATATATATATATATACACATACACACACACACACACACACACACACACATCAATACAAATATTTATTCATACAAATATACTTAAAAATATTAAAATATAAAATTATATATATATTACTCAATATTATTTCCCTATTTATTTATTTATTTCTGTGATCATTTATTTCTGTATTTATTTTTATATTAATTTATTTCCATATTCTTAAATTTCAGTATTTATTTATTTATTTACATATGTATTTATTTCTGTATTTCCACATCCTTAAGCTAATGAGGAGGCTGTCAAAGTATGTCACGGTGTCCCCTTTTTCCCATTGGTTGATCGGTATCAGAGCATGAAGATTGAGTTTACATGCCTAGATTACTACGTTGGTAGGCTTCAAACACAAATCAAATGCTAGCTTTGATTATTATTTGATTATTTACTTTTTCGCGTGGAGGATCTGGCTGAAAGTTTATTGCAGTTATCAACAATTAACGACACAGAAGTTGACCCTGCAGTGTAGGAATAAAATTCTGTTAATTCCGGAGGTCGTTGTAGCCTACCCATTTCATCAAAGAATAGAACTGCCAGTGCAATTTTCCGTTGTCGTGAAAACACACGCTCACAAACACACACACAGAAACTAAGATAGCCGGAGCGAGAGAGCAAGCTATGGTAGTTAACGGAGCACAACAGGTGACACCAAAGCCATAGAAAAACGCAACTAGTCGGCACAGTTAGTAGGATTGTCTGTATGTGACATTGCATTTAATCTCTTTTTGGGGTTGGTGAAAGTTCACAATCTGTTTCTATCACAGACCGTATATGGTTTCTATTTCCCGCTCTTGGCATGCTTGCTATGGCTGAATGATTAAGTCCTACCTCCTCATTAGCTTAAGGATGTGGAAATACAGAAATTAATATATACACAAATAAATAAATACAGATGTCATATCCAGCCCTGGGTGGGTTGGAGTGGCCATGGACTGAGCTCATGGACTTAACTATATTTGTGTTTGTGTTGTGCTTTTGTATATATTAGTTATTTCAGTGCATATTGCATGGTGTCTTTGTTTTGGGTTTCTGTGGCTATTATGTGTGTTGTGAGGCGCCTTCCTTTCTTTCACCTGGTACTGGTAGGGACTGATTGCACCTAATTAGTAGATTACATCCAGCTGGTAATATCAGTTCCTATATCAGTCCAGGTGAATGAGAGGAAGGCGCAGTTCATTATTATATTGTCAGCGAGTGAGAAGTTGGGGTGTTGTTATCTGCTTTAGTGTCTCGGTCTAAGTTATCATAGGACTCTCTACGTCGTGTTCCTCGCCACGTTACTTGTGAGCTGTTGTAAGTAGACAGTACCCATATATCTATTCTGTGTCTTTCCAGGTAGCTGTACGCGGTCGGGCCGCGGTTAAGAGCCCAGTATTTAGCATTACGCCTGAAGTATATATGTATGTTGTTTCGTCCTATGTGTACCATTTGAGATACTATAATATATAAAACCTGCAAACGTCCTCCTGCCTCTGATCTTCCTTCCTCTACACCACAACTCAACATCATGACAACAGAAATAAAAGAATATGGAAATAAATGAATATAAAAATAAATAAATACAGAAATAAATAAAAGGGGAAAAAAATATTGATTAATAAATGCATAATTTATTTTTGTATGTATTTTATGTATAAATATTTTTATTGATGCATATATTCATTTATTTATTTCTTATTTTGGCAGACTACATAGTGTAGTGGCTTGTAGCGTTGTCTTGCTTATATTGTATTTGTGTGTGTAGCGCAGTCTTGCCAATATTATTCTGTCTAGCATTGTCTTGCGTAAGTTGCGTTGTGCCTCGCAGAGCTATCCTGTGTAAAGTGTGCTAGTGGTGTGTAGTGCTGTCATGATGGCTGTCTCATGGAAAGTGTAACGTTAGTCTGTGTAGCACTGTCTGCTAACCTTGACATTCTGTTTTAAAACTGATAGAGATATTGTAAATATTAAAGGTAATATTGTGATACTGTTTGTTATCATGTAAGAACATTGTACAACCGAAACCTGGGATCAGACTACAGGTTTCCTTTTTTTTCCTTTTGTTACAGCTTACAGACAACATTGCTCTCTGTGTGTGGAGGGGCCAATCCCCATGCACACACTTACACAAGCAACATACCCACCTTGTTGCTGGGAAGATTAACACACAGCACCAATCAGTTTTTAACACATTGTGACCATACCCATGTACTATCTAATAAAAGATTGCACCGGGGAACTGGCTGGTTGGAAGACTGCTGACAGGCTCTGTAGCCGACAGTTGTCGTTCCCCTATGTACAAAGTTTGATTGATGCACTTGTGTCCATGTTATTATTTCTGCCAAAGGTGTGTTGACAAAAACTATATTTTGTTTAGATATGCTGTGAAACGCCAAATATAAACATAGATGAAGTATCTGTTCTCGACCTCATTTGCTTTGGAAATGTTTTGCTACCTAGGCCTAAAGACTATCTTTCACCTTTTTCTAGCTTTTTATTTCAACCGTACATCTCAGAATTTCTCCCAAATTACGTTCTCAGGAAACTATTCTGAAAACATCAATTACGTTATTTGCCAACATCTTTAGGGTGTTTTTACATTTCAGCTGCACGTTTTGTTATTGGGCTATATTCAAACTTCTATTACGTTGCCCCTACACATTTCGTTTACTGGATTCATGCGAGAATATTTCACACATTCCATACATTCCATAGCATTCAAAATTATATTGCAACATTCACAGTTAAGGTTAGGCATGAGAATACTAACAGTTAAGGTTAGTCATGACATTAGTAACGGTTAAGGTCAGGCATGACGTTACTAGCGGTTAAGGTTAGACGTGATGTTACTGGGGTTATGGTTAGGATTAAGTTTATGGTTTACTTTACAAAAACAAATCTCCTGCCTGCACACTATGTGTAGCTATATTTTCCACTTCTGAATACATTTTGCTAGATTTGAAGAACACAGTGATAGTCCAAGATCAACAAAACAAATCTCCTCTCTCCAGCTTCTTGAACACACACACACACACACACACACGAATGTCCTTTGCCATACACTGATGTGTTCTCTCCACCACATTCTTGAAGATTTCCTAGGTAAAAAAGACATGTCCACAAACATTTATTTGCAATTCATTAATTAATAATTAATTAAATCCTTGCTTGTTTCAAGGATGTTCAGATCTCTGTCAGACCTTGCAAAATTCCTAATAGTCACCACTACGTTGTGACATTATTCTGAAACACCTTGACCACAGCTATTCAGGTCACCTGTAATTAAATGTGTGAATTCACCTGGTGGTCACATGACTCGTTTGTGGATTATTTAAGATGAGCTTACACTGTCTTCAGTGCTTGGACATGATCTACCTGTGAATGTGCAAGCTCATGTAGTGACCTAGCCTTGTTCATAACATACTCTTCTCAGTTGAGATTGAGAGTGGGTCTAAAACAGATGAATTGATAATTGGCATTATGATTTTCCCCCAATACACTCTAGCACACCTCGCTGTGTTCAGCAGCGACAACCTCATATGGTCCAGACAGACAATCTCGGCAACAAAAACTGCCCAAAAGCGCCTATACTTCCTGAGGAGACTCAAGAAGTTTGGCATGTCTGTCAGGATTTTAATATACTTCTACAGGTGCACCATTGTGAGCATCCTCTCAGGCTGCATTACAGCCTGGTACAGCAGCTGCTCCGCTGCTGATCGCAAGGCCCTCCAGAGGGTGGTGAAGTCAGCGGAGCGCATCATAGGCTGCTGCCTCCCCTCCGTGCAAGGCATCTACCAGAAGCGATGGCTTAGGAAAACAAAGAACATTCTGAAAGACCACAGCCATCCAGGCCGTGAACTTTTCTCGCTGCTGCCGTCTGGTAGACGTTACCGGAGCATCAAGGCACAGACTACCAGACTTAAAAACAGTTTCTTCCCCCAGGCCATTCGGCTTCTCAACATGGAACACTGACACTGATCACTAATCATCTGTTGAGCACTAACATTCTCTGGTCACTTTATGCTCTCTACATCTGATGTAGCAGAATTCAAATGCACCTTTAAAAACAATTTTCCATGCCAAATCTATAATATTTATTACTTCTACTGTTGTACATTTTCCCAGATCACTGCTCAGTACATAGCGTATTATTATTATTACTATTGTCATTATTGTTTTAAAAATTCTTTATATTCTTGTAATCTTTTTTAAGCCCACTGCATAGATGTGTTGAGATATGTCAAAAGAATTTCTCTGCATAGGATGATGTGATGTTATTCGATGCATATGATAAATAAACAACTTTGACTTTGACTGACTTTGACTAAATCATTGATATAATACTCAATGACCCATCTCATCCAAACCAACACTTGCCTAACCATTACCTCTAGCGAAACGGCAGAAATCAAAGATGTTTCATGATAGCGACAGACACATTCCAGCTGAGACACGGCACACAAGAAGGAGGGACACCACCACCACCCACTTCACCAGCAGCACCAATAGCCTACAGGTGCTGACGGGGGGGGGGGTGGAACTGGGATTGTTGTCCTGAGGAGGCTCAGTCCTGAGGAGGTCCCATATTTAGTTTTTGAACAGTCATTTTTTTACCCGGCGGCCCTAAATATATAATTGTGTCCCGGGCCTGGGGATTCCTGTCGGCATGTCTGTGTGTGTGCTCAAGTTCCCCATACTTATAGAGTTACAACTAAGGGATGGCAGCAGTTTATAAGAAATGAACTGACAGCTAGTAAATCTTTGAACATGGAGTGCTAATAATAATAATAATAAATGCAACATGTCAGGCTCACAATTTTTACAATTGAAGTACTATAAAGTGATGAAGTACTATATGTGCATTGCATAAAAAAATATATTTGATATGCAAATAAACATCCAGCAAAAAAAAATGGCAAGTGATTGACCGGGAGGGATTAACCGCATGTGATCAAATTTGCAGCACATTCGCCAGGAGTCATTCTTCATGCCTACTATGTCAAACATCTCTCGCAGATAAGGCCAAGGATGATTAGGAATATCTT
Organism: Umbra pygmaea; assembly: GCA_016801145.1. Classification (NCBI taxonomy): domain Eukaryota; kingdom Metazoa; phylum Chordata; class Actinopteri; order Esociformes; family Umbridae; genus Umbra; species Umbra pygmaea. The sequence continues at coordinate 10,927 of JACXGM010009063.1, read as the reverse complement.
GCTGCTTGTCCGCTGAATTTCTGGGATCTCCGTTTTCTTAATTTTCAATCATGTCGCCATCCATAATACTGTGCTAACGTTACCGCGATCAAGTCGCAATGATTTGACGTGAGTGAATGCTGCCGAATCGTCTTGTAGTGGTGCGTCAAATGCAACGTATATTCCCATCCAATAGATTGAATTCTGTATTAAGGACGCGAGAAATAAACGGTAACTCGACTGAAATTATTTGAAACTAAAGTAACGAGACAATTTTGTAAAATGTAAGGAGTAAAAGTAAAAAGTCGGCACAAAAATAAGTAGTAAACTAAAGATATTGGAAAAATCTACTTGAGTACAGTAACGAAGTATTTGTACTTCGTTACTTCCCATATCTGGTTATAACAGAAAAAATTAACCCCAAAATGTACCACAAAGAATACAACCTAAAACAAGAAATAGTTCACAAAAAAGTGAAGAAATAAACAAGTCAACTGTGGCCCAAAAGCCAGCAACAGCAGCGCCACCAAGCTATGTACTTAAAGCTGTGTAGGTGGCAGCCGAAACACCATGGCAGACAAAGCTACATAGTTAAAGCTCTGTATTTAGCAGCAGAGAGAGTGGCAGACAAACGAGCAGCACCCCCAGTCAGCTGGTGGAGAAATCCTGTGAATCGGCACCTGTAGATTTCGGCCAGTTGATGAGCATTCCCTGTCAATAAACATAAAATTAGCATGGCTAAGCTACATTAATCAAGGCTTTTGGGGGCTAGAATTAGGGTAGCATACCTGTTTTCAAAGTCAAACCTGCACAGGTAGAGAGAGGGAGAGGAAGACCCACACGGCAGCGGACATCTACCTGTGACCATACTAGCATTACCTACAGGAGAGCATTTGGTGCAAAACAGAAAGAGAGAAAGGCACTTACCACCACTCAAGAACCAAGGACTAAAGGGAGCACGGGGCACTCGGTCGCTACTTTGCAGTGAAAACACGCAGGCTTTAAGCATGAGGACACAATAATAAATAAAATGAAACCGCAGCCGTGGTGTGGAGCATTACCGGCACAGACAAGCACTTGACCCGGAAATGATGCATCAATTGGAGTGTGGGAAGGAGGGCCATACTTATTTACTGCTGCCCTAGTGGTCAGCAGGTGCAATTAACTGCAGCAAGACAACCCTATTTCCATGCTGCTACACAAATAATAATAATAATAATAATAACAACAAACAGATTAATAATAATTCTTAACATATTGTACAGACAAAGACGCCACAGTTCTGTGAGTCCCTTTGAAGCCACTGCTGTGGGTACTGTATCTCCCACTTTGAAATGTACCATGTCACCTGAAAGGCCTGGTTGTATATGAAAACAGATTAATGTTTTCCTGTTCTTTTTTACATAGAGCAAAATAATTATTAAATATAGCTGCAAGCAGCAATAAGGGGAGTGCAAGCATATGTCTATCTGTCTGTATGTCTGTCTGAGTGTGTGTCTGTCTGTCTGTCTCAGGGACTGTCTGTGGTTCTGTTTAAGTATCTGTCTGTAACAGTGTCTGTCTGCCAGTCTGTCTGGGTGTCTATATTTATGTCTGTCTCAGTGTACATCTGTCTCAGTCAATGAGTCACCATGGCAACAGCCCAAGGAGTTTTGAGAATTCAGATGCTACACTTGGGTGAATCCTGCTATGTTTGGGAAATGAACCGGTGGCTTCAGCTGCACTGCTTGCAGCCCTAATTAAACTTGTATGTTTCAGTTGTGCCAATTTCTCAGTTCTTGAGGCAAGGGTAGAAGTGCAGAGAGTAATACACCCTGATTATTCTGTTGTCTCCATCTAAAACCTGAGATTTGTGGAAAGAATCCTTCTTCTAGATACATAGTAGTGGCAAAACAATAATGAAAAACTACTGTGCTCTGACGCGGCACAGAAAGCGAGTGCTTAACATAAAGCGTACGCCTGGCTAAACTATGCAACATATTCTAAGTACAACTCATATCTTGAGAGAGGACACCTTCATTAGAACACCTCCATAAGCATAGTCAAAGGAACTCCAACACACATGACAAGAACAAATTCACAATAGCATGCGCCGGCCGTGCTAAATATGGAAAGAACTGAAGATCTACGGTAAGAACTGAAGAAAGAACTGAAGATCAAGATTCATAGAAGAGGACTATGGAACCTTCAAGATTATAAGACTGTTTGTGTGGAAGAATAGTCCAGAATCACACCAGAGCAATACATGAGACTAGTTTCTCCATACAGGAGGCATTTGAAGCTGTCATTACCAACAAAAGCTTTTGTACAAAGTATTACATGAATCAGGAAGTGTGTTCAATACATTTTCCCTGTGTCATTTCACATTATACATCTTAATTTCTGAACTTATTTGTTTTGGTTTCTTTGTATGTATGGAATACTTTGGTTGTTACCAACATCTGGTGAAAATGTCACGTCAATAACACCTTTGGAAATACACTCACCTAAAGGATTATTAGGAACACCCATTCAATTTCTCATTAATGCAATTATCTAATCAACCAATCACATGGCAGTTGCTTCAATGCATTTAGGGGTGTGGTCCTGGTCAAGACAATCTCCTGAACTCCAAAATGAATGTCAGAATGGGAAAGGTGATTTAAGCAATTTTGAGCGTGGCATGGTTGTTGGTGCCAGACGGGCCGGTCTGAGTATTTCACAATCTGCTCAGTTACTGGGATTTTCATGCACAACCATTTCTAGGGTTTACAAAGAATGGTGTGAAAAGGGAAAACATCCAGTATGCGGCAGTCCTGTGGGCAAAAATGCCTTGTTGATGCTTGAGGTCAGAGGAGAATAAGCCGACTGCTTCAAGCTGATAAAAGAGCAACTTTGACTGAAATAACCACTCGTTACAACCGAGGTATGCAACAAAGCATTTGTGAAGCCACAACACGCACAATCTTGAGGCGGATGGGCTACAACAGCAGAAGACCCCACCAGGTACCACTCATCTTCACTACAAATAGGAAAAAGAGGCTACAATTTGCAAGAGCTCACCAAAATTGGACAGTTGAAGACTTGAAAAATGTTGCCTGGTCTGATGAGTCTCGATTTCTGTTGAGACATTCAGATGGTTGAGTCAGAATTTGGCGTAAACAGAATGAGAACATGGATCCATCATGCCTTGTTACCACTGTGCAGTTTGGTGGTGGTGTAATGGTTTCGGGTATGTTTTCTTGGCACACTTTAGGCCCCTTAGTGCCAATTAGGCATTGTTTAAATGCCACGACCTACCTGAGCATTGTTTCTGACCATGTCCATCCCCAACCTCTGATGGCTACTTCCAGCAGGATAATGCAATATGTCACAAAGCTCGAATCATTTCAAATTGGTATCTTGAACATGATACTGAGTTCACTCTACTAAAATGGCCCCCACAGTCACCAGATCTCAACCCAATAGAGCATCTTTGGGATGTGGTGGAATGGGAGCTTCGCGCCCTGGATGTGCATCCCACAAATCTCCATCAACTGCAAGATGCTATCCTATCAATATGGGCCAACATTTCTAAAGAATGCCTTCGGCACCTTGTTGAATCACTGCCACGTAGAATTAAGGCAGTTCTGAAGGCGAAAGGGAGTCAAACACAGTATTAGTATGGTGTTCCTAATAATCATTTAGGTTAGTGTATATTTACTGAGAAAAATGGTGACGTGTTCAATGTACATCTTGTACATCTTGCCACAATACATAGGACTCCCTAATTATCGGAACAATGATGGTCTTGTTACGGGATGTTACTGCTCCAATGGTCTTGACATCACGCCACCAGCAAATAACCACCTTATGTCCATCTGCTATCAGAGTAATCCTGCAGTTTACGATCTGTGCACATAAAGTAATTGATTATTAATTCATTTTCTGACAATTAATTGATATTCTGATTAAGATTGTAATGGAGATCCAAAAGAAATACTTACATCAGTTAGAGAATAATCTGCCTGCTCTACATTGGCCATCAGATTTTCCAGATATGGGAGAGGCAGAAGGGACCGAAGATCCGGTAGTCTTGCATGACATAGGCTGAATGTGATCAGTAGCTATTGCCTGTTTTGTACCTCCTTATGCAATCGCACAAGCTTTTCCTTTGTATAGAATAACAAATAGTTTTTCTTATAGGTTGAAATCAGAGTTTTTGCTAATGCACTACTGTCACAACTTGTGATGATTAAGAGAATGGAGACCAGTCGCTCTGACTGGAGTTTTAATACGTATGGTTCAAAACAAGAAACCTAGACCAAATATGGTCCGAAATACTGGGCGACTGTGAAGCCCAAAACAAAGAAACAAACGGAGTACAAACTAAACACTTCCTATGCCTTTAGGTAAACAGTAGATAAAAGGTAAAAGTAAAGGGATATTACACATATTTTGAGGAATAACTAAAACAACATGCAAAGCATGGAAGGGACACGAGGGGGAACTGAAACAGACCAATAAACACAAGAAATTACCATATATGGAGTCCATATCTCAGTTCATTACGCCAGCCACACTGGCTGGACGTTACAGAATCCCCCCCAAAGACCTCTAGCACAGAGGAGGTCAAAACGAAAAGGGGAGGGAGGGCGAAACCCCACCCAACAACAGGCAATGCCCCCCACCAAAGTAGTCACCCAGGCGGAGGGTCTGCGGGCGGCGTCAGGAGGCCATAGAGGGAATAGGGGAGTGAGGCCGCTGGTATAGGTAGGTCAGGGAGCCCAGGGTCAGGTGGAACAATGGGCCCGGGGTCAGGCGGAACCGACAGTTTAAAAGACCCGTGGACAGGCAGTTCAAAGGGCCTGGGGACCGGCGAAACAGTGGGCCCCGGTGGCAGGGTGGCCGGAAGCCCTGACACGGGCAGGGTGGCTGGAATACACAACCAAACATAGGATCCACATAACTAAAGGGATATTACACATATTTTAAGGAATAACTAAAACAACATGCAAAGCATGGAAGGGACACGAGGGGGAACTGAAACAGACCAATAAACACAAAAAATGACCAACATATAGGGAGTCAATATCTCAATTCATGACGCCAGCCACACTGGCTGGACGTTACAACTACTATACTGTATCTATGGTATTTCTCTTTTTTATACATTATCATCAATGACCAGTATACTCATGACTGTAGTGACACTAACATTGTGGTGTGGTTTGTTAGGGTTACACCAGTTTAACCAGTTAATCAGACACAACAGTGATGTGATATTCTTTTAACACCTCCCTGTCACTGTCATACTGAAAATCATTTCCAGACAACAAAAACAGACAAGTGACAACAGAAGATTGATTGTGTAATGACTAATGTTGGAACCCTTTGTAGTCACTGGATTCAAAACAATACTTGCTTTGACACCAACAAACAAATATTACTTTTAAATACAAGTGATTTGACAAAGCGGTAACACTTTATTTTGAGAGTCCATCTTTAGATGCTCTACATATTATCTGCATACTGTCAACAACATTTTAACAAACTATCTACTAACCCTAACCCTAATCCTAACCTTAACCATTCCCCTTATGTTAAACCTAACCTTAACCATTACCCTAAAACCTATTCTAAACTTACCCCTACACTTAAAATACACAATTAATTGCTTATCAACAGATGGTTTGTTGATAGTTTGTTGATAGTCATATCATCAACAAACTATCTGTAGAGCACATACAGATGGAATGTCAGACTCTCCAAATAAAGTGTAACCGACAAAGCTTCATGTTTCACTTACACACAGTATGTAAAGAAGTGGACAGTCAGTGTTAAAAAACAAACCATGTTTTCTGTCAGAATTGGGAAGAGTTTTACAGAGAATGGCATGCCTCCCTGACTTTCAGGACATTTCTCTGACTTTGTCATTGCTTCTGGGGCTGCGATGTCAACATCACTTAAAGCAATTTCATCTGGCACTTTTGTTGATGGTCCATGTGTAAAAGGGAAATAAAGTTTGGGAATTGTAATTCATTGGCAGTATTGTGCTGTTTCCAGCATATTGTAACAATTTAGAGTATACCCTTACCATCACCAAACAAACTGTTATTCCAATAGCTTGAACAAACGTGGATTATGTAAGTGATATACTAGGTGTAGCATGAACATATAATGAACATTTAATGTAAATATTGTGAATTAGAGAGCTCTTTGTTCAGTTGCTCAGCAATGGATGTATTGAGGATGCTTGTGAATTCTGGGAGAAGATCCAAACTTCTAAGTGTCTCTTATGGTTCCATTGGTGGAACCTGTCATACAGTGAGAAACTATGGGATGCTCCTGTAATTGGATGTGGACACCTCATTCCCATATTCACCACTAGTGTAGGAAAAGACAGCTAAAGATTCTTCTGCTCAGCCATTCTAATGTTGTCCAAGGTGGCCTTGTACAGTCTGCCATCTGAGGGCTGTAAAAACTATTTTTTGGTTCCATTAATTGTGTGTCATGCTACCCAGTTACAAGTGAAGCTGTATGTGTAGTCCATCATTACAGAGAAGTGGAAGAAGGCCTTCCTCAGGGCACTGTATTTTATTCATTTGTTTATCATCACCACTCACGTCCACACAAGCCAAGAAACACTGAGAGGGGCTGACTGTCTGCTTGACGTGATGGCCTGGATGTGAAGTTTGCGAAAGACACGTGGACGGAGGGAGGTAGAAACCTGAGTTCTTATTTCATTCTCCTTATGCTCCCATGTTCTATGTATCTATCTATGTATCTATGTCTTGGCTCAGGTGTGGGTGTTATTGTTAATCTAAGTCTAGGCAGAGGGTTGACTGGGTCCCCGGGCCTGTACTGGCACACACACTATATACAGTGGGGAGAACAAGTATTTGATACACTGCCAATTTTGCAGGTTTTCCGACTTATAAAGTATGTAGAGGTCTGTAATTTTCATCATAGGCACACTTCAACTGTGAGAGACGGAATCTAAAACAAAATCCAGACTATCACTTTTTTTAAATAATTAATTAGCATTTTATTCAGTGGTTAATTAGCATTTTATTTTCTGCAGGCCCAAAGATAATCAGAATCAGAAATGTATTTTTGTGCTTTAATATATTTTTTCATTAACACTATATATATTTTACAAAGTTCATTTTAATTAGTCTATAAGGTAATTTCGTTGCTACAGTACTTTCTTTTGAATTATATGAAAGCTTTTATCCAATAAGATTATTAATAAACAGACAACTTTGCAAATTAAAAACATGTAAAGTTTTATGTAAAACAATCTACATCTTTTATCTTAAACAAAACAAATAAACATTTCAAAGACGTACAATGATTTATAGACACACATTATTCTAAATAACTAAATAATAGTTAAAGATTGAGAAATTTTCTCTCTCCATTAACCACATGCACACTTAACACAGTCATGGGAGCCACAGGACAGTGTATAGGACAATGTCTGACAGTCCTCAGGACACTACTAACAGGACAGGACAGTTTTTGCTGCAGCGTGTGACAAGAAGCAGCTCATGACAGATGGGCTGCACACAGTATTCTCGTAGTGTAATGAATATAGTCTGGACAGGTAGTGACCCACAAAAGGTATTTATTCAATATTTAACTAAAATGCAGGATACTGTTCAGAAATCTCAGATAGTTAATGAGACTTGAATGTTAATAGCAGGTGAAGGAATAGGTGGAAGAGGAGTTCCTGGGCTTGAACAGGCTGGTCGGCACACAGTAGCGGTTTCTCACTCAGGCAAGGTCGGTATACTGATAGGCTTCCAGACAGGCAAGGTCGGTACACAGGACAGATTCTCAGACAAGCAGGGTGGTTCTTAGGCTAGCAGGGTCGGTACACAGGATCGGGTTCTCAGACAAAGCAAACATACACAATAGGTCAGTCAGATATAAAGCAGAAGTACCAGGGCAAAATCCAAAAATCCAAAATCTAAAATACAAGCAGTGTCAGGCCAAAGAATGCAGTCACAATACAGTGCCTTGCAAAAGTATTCGGCCGCCTTGAACATTTCGACCTTTTGCCACATTTCAGGCTTCAAACATTAAGACATTAAACTGTAATTTGTTGTGAAGAAGCAACAACAAATGGGACACAATCATGAAGTGGAACGAAATTTATTGGATATTTCAAACTTTTTTAACAAATAAAAAACTGACAAATTGGGCGAGCAAAATTGTTTAGCCCCTTTACTTTCATTGCAGCAAACTCTCTCCAGAAGTTCAGTGAGGATCTCTGAATGATCCAATGTTGACCTAAATGACTAATGATGATAAATAGAATCCACCTGTGTGTAATCAAGTCTCCGTATAAATGCACCGGCTCTGTGATAGTCTCAGAGGTCAGTTGAAAGCACTGAGAGCATCATGAACAACAAGGAACACACCAGGCAGGTCCGAGATACTGTTGTGGAGAAGTTTAAAGCCGGATTTGGATACAGAAAGATTTCCCAAGCTTTAAACGTCCCAAGGAGCACTGTGCAAGCGATAATATTGAAATGGAAGGAGTATCAGACCACTATCTACCAAGACCCGGCTGTCCCTCTAAACTTTCAGCTCATACAAGGAGAAGACTGATCAGAGATGCAGCCAAGAGGCCCATGATCACTCTGAATGAAGTGCAGAGATCTACAGCTGAGGTGGGCGAGTCTTTCCATAAGACAACAATCAGTAGTATACTGCACAAATCTGGCCTTTATGGAAGAGTGGCAAGAAGAAAGCCATTTCTGAAAGATATCCATAAAAAGTGTTGTTTAAAGCTTGCCACAAGCCACCTGGGAGACACACCAAACATGTGGAAGGTGCTCAGGTCAGATGAAACCAAAATCGAACTTTTTGGCAACAATGCAAAATGTTATGTTTGGTGTAAAAGCAACACAGCTCATCAGCCTGAACACACCATCCCCACTGTCAAACATGGTGAAGGCAGCATCATGGTTTGGGCCTGCTTTTCTTCAGCAAGGGCAGGGAAGATGGCTAAAATGGATGGGAAGATGGATGGCGCCAAATACAGGACCATTCTGGAAGAAAACCTGATGGAGTCTGCAAAAGACCTGAGACTGGGACGGAGATTTGTCTCCCAACAAGACAATGATCCAAAACATAAAGCAAAATCTACAATGGAATGGTTCACAAATAAACATATCCAGGTGTTAGAATGGCCAAGTCAAAGTCCAGACCTGAATCCAATCTAGAATTTGTGGAAAGAACTGAAAATTGGTGTTCACAAACGCTCTCCATCCATCCAACCTCACTGAGCTCGAGCTGTTTTGCAAGGAGGAATGGGCAAAAATTTCAGTCTCTCGATGTGCAAAACTGATAGAGACATACCCCAAGCGACTTACAGCTGTAATCGCAGCAAAAGGTGGCGCTACAAAGTATTAACTTTTTTTGCACGCCCAGTTTTTCAGTTTTTTATTTGTTAAAAAAGTTTGAAATATCCAATAAATATGATTGTGTCCCACTTGTTGTTGAGTCCTCACAAAAAATTACAGTTTCATATCTTTATGTTTGAAGCCTGAAATGTGGCAAAACGTCGAAAAGATCAAGGGGGCCGAATACTTTCTCAAGGCACTGTAAATAACCGCTCAGTAACACTTGAAAATGTACAATACCTTGCCGAGAGGGAATGTGTGGTGAGTGTATATATTCAGACCAGAGTAGAAGCAGGTGATCAGTATTCTGGTGATTGCAATCTTGTGACTGGGGTGCGTTCATGACTGATAGGATCTGGAGCAATACCGGTAAGTTGCTGTGAGTGTTGGTGTGGAACTGAGGTAGACGATGTTACAAGTAGTTTGCTATCTATTTGTAACTAGAGGATGTTCTTCCTCCAAAAAAGTATCTGCCATAATCGGCGAGCAAAAAGGCTGATTAATAATTATTTAGAAAACTCATAATCTGCCATAATTAATCAGCCAGGCCGATCAATTTGCTGACCTCTGCTAAAAACCTACTCCACAGGTCTGCCAGCTTTATAACTTTTTGCTTTGTGGAATGGCGCTGGAGACAAAGGGTGTCTGTTCTGTTGCTGTCATTCTACACTTGCATATTCTCCACATGGACTTTCACACTTAATATACATTTGTTTATGAGGAGACTACGTATTCATATTAGAGGAGACTGTGTTTTCTTCCTCCGTATCAACGATTTTTCTTGCATTTAGATTAGTATTTGAACGATATACTTTCGCATCAGCAGCACATACACAATAGCCTACGTATACACTATACACTATACACTATACTATCAAGATCAATTGCAGTATTAAACAAAGCAAAGGAGGTTCTGGATCAAAAATCACTCCACATGTTGTATTGTTTACTAGTTTTACCATATTTCATTTACTGTGCTGAGATTTGGGGAAACAACTACAAAAGTTAATTACATTCACTATCTGTTCTCCAAAAAAGAGCAATAAGAATTATTCACAACGCTGGGTATAGGGATCACACTCACTCATTATTCTTACAGTCAAAAATATTAAAATTCCCAGATCTTGTGAAGTATCAATCAGCCCAAATAATGTTTAAAGCCAAAAATAATCTATTGCCGAGAAACCTTCAAATATTATTCAGGGTGAGAGAGGGAGGTTATAATTTAAGGGGGACACATAACTTCAAAACTAACAAGATACGGACAACTAGGAAAAGTTTTTGCATTTCAAGCTCTGGAGTAAAGCTCTGGAACAGTCTCAATGAGGAACTAAAGCAATGTCCAAAAATAAATCAGTTTAAAATCAGGTATAAAGATATGGGCCCGGTTCCCCGATAACGTTCACTCTTAGCCCGCTAAGAAGACTCTAAAAGATATATCTTACAGAAGTTGTTTACGTTCGTAAGTGTGTTCCCCGAAGTCTCCCTTAGAATCTTCTTAACACGTCGCACTTAAGCTGCCTCTTAAGTGCGACGTTACAAGGCGCTGTCCCAAGGGAAGGTGCTGAATGTGT
>JACXGM010009062.1:14701-28183 GCA_016801145.1 Umbra pygmaea | reverse complement strand
ATATGGATAATTAAGGTGTTGTGAAGTGATCAATATTAGCCTATCCTTTTATTAAGCATGGCCCAAACATAACCTATTGTTGAATTAACACAAACGTTGTTATTGAAAATAATAATATGTTGTCTTTTAAAATGTCTTTTTTTGGGGGGGGGGGTATTTTTGACCTCAGTATTTGTTAAATCCTGGTTACGGCCTTGGTGAGGAGAGATCCTAACCAATTAGTGAGCTACTCCATCAGGCTTTTACAAGGTAAAAGCAAAAACCTGCATAAACTAGGCCCTCCATGGAACGTTTGAGGACCACTGATCTACAGTATCTCAGGATGGGACAATTCTGTAATTGTGCTCAATTTAATGTTTCCAGCACACATGAAAATATGTGTTTTTTCCCAACAATAATTACATAATTTAGTCTTCACAAAGTAAACATTTGTTGACCTACGTTATATCCATTTGACTATATTGAGACGTGACACAGATAGTGGTGGTTTTAGACAAATTTTACTGGGAGGGGGGGCAAGGTGGGGCCAGTGTTTTATTAGAGGGGCACATTTTGGCGCTAGCGCATAAAATCCTAATAACTTGATCAATTTATTTAATTTTCTTTTCATTAGTTAGTCAGCTCAGGGGGGGGGGGCACAGGGGGGCCAGGGCTATTTTTACAGGGGCAGTAGGCCCCCGTGTAGAACTGCCCCTGGACACAGCTATATGATATTACTTGAGTTTAGTTATCCAACCATATGTATATATTATGATGTGATTATGAACAGCTTTGAAAAATGATATCAGTTGTAATATGTTATATCAGATGCTTATATTTTTATGTCCAACACAATTCCATTGAAAATAGAAGATTTAAAAAAAGTGTCATCAGCTATTTTTATAGACCATTATCCAACTCAACTCCAGAGCATGTATTCTACTGAAGTTTTGATCCTGTGGAAGACCAAGGAGTATGAATATTTCTCAGTCACTGCTACACTATCCCAAAAAGCATACAAATATTTAAAAACACAGCATGAAGGTCTCTCGTGGTGTTTTTTTGGCGCTACTTAGGGAAAAACAGATAAAAAATGTGTAGATAGTGAAGGACCCATTTTCCTCACCTTATGGTAAGTACACAACATGACATTTTAAACATGAGTTTGTTGTCAAAAAACATGTTTTTTTTGTATGAATTATGCTCTGAGGTTGTGGGGAAACTCCAGTTTGTAAATGGCTAACCTGTTGCTATTTAGATATGCTGATCTAATCCATAATATGTATCCACACATGTGAATTTTAACTGACGTTTTTTTTAACCACAGTTTCGAAAAAGTTGAGACAGTATAGAAAATGCCAAAAAAACAGTAGTATGAAAATGTAATTCACCCTGTACTATATTGAAAGAACATTATTTATACTTTGTGATATTATACTATGTGAATTTAATTTATTTTTGATAAATAAATAATGTTGCCTTCACAGATGTGCAAGTTACCTGTGCCATATCAGAAATACATTGGGAAACCTTTGTCAGTCAACACCATTCACTGCTGCATCCACAGGTGAAAGTTAAGGTTTTATCATGCATGCCAAGCAGAAGCCATACATCACTACTGTCCAGAAGCACCACCAACTTCTCTGAGCTCGGTCTCATCTGTGATGGACAGTAGCACAGTAGAATCTGAGTTTGTGATCCAACCAGTCAACATTTCAAATTGTTTTGGAAAAAACAGCCGTTGTTTTCTCTGTCCCGGAGAGGAAATGGACCATGCAAGCTGTAATCAGTGTCAGTTACAAAAGCCAGCATCTGTCATGGTATCGGGGTGTGTCAGTGCCCATGGCATGGGTTACTTGCACATCTGTGAGAGCACCATTAATGCAGAAAGAAATGTACACATTTTGGAGCCACATTTGCTGCCATCCAGATGTCGTCTTTCCCAGGGATGTCCTTGCATTTTCCAGCAGGACAACACCAAACCCTGGGTAAAGGCATATGGTTGCGTAAGCAAAGAGTGGAGGTGCTAGCATGGCATGCCTGCAGTCCTGACCTATATCAAATTGAAAATGTGTGGTGCATTATGAAGCACAAAATAACGCAACGGGTTAACCAACTGGTGTCTTTAGTGTCCAAACACTTAATAAGTGTTAGTAAAAGAAAAGTTATTGTTACACAGTGATAAAAAGTTGACTGTTTCAAGTTTTTTGGATTGTATTGTAGTCATCAGATTTGAAATGAGTGTATATTTTCAAAAATATATTTAATTCACAAAGTTAAACATAATATGTTTATGATGTGTTGTCAATATAGTACAGGGTGAATTTAATTTTCCAAGAAAATAAATACAGAAGAGAAGTAGTGCAACATGCAGCCAGGCAATGTAACTTAGTAACAGGTGAACCACCATCGTGACACTGAATTTTGTTTTTCAATTTGTATAATCACTGTATGCACCTGTCTAATTTTGTTTTGATGCATAATGCACATTTTCTGTTCATCCAATAAACCTAATTTCACTACTGAAATATTACCCTGTCCTTCAGTTATTTAATAGATCAAAATGAAATTGCTGATCCAAACACCCAATTATTTATTAATGAAAATCATGGAAATTGTCAGGGGTTCTTAAACTTTTGCATACAACTATAAATGTCTGCATATTTTATGAGCTATAATGCAGGAGGAATGGTTTTAAAAAACACAGCCCAACTTTATCATGTAAGAGGTGTGCTCAGGTTCTTCCTCATTTACAGTATAGAGGCACATTACTTCCTTTTTTACAAAACCCCTTTATTGCACATAATCAGCTAAAAGTGCAAACGTTGCCAACGGTGAGGTTTATCACAGATTAGGTCTTAGCCACAACACCTAATGCGCTACAAGTACATGGCTAAAAACAGTGATGTAGGCCAAAGTCATAAAATGTATTCCTCAAAGACGTTAACCAGGACGGAGGTGCAGCTCCTTCACTGCTCAGATGGCAACAATAAAATAATGATTCCAGAAATGCTTAAACTTCTTTTAACCCACTGCTACAACCATTAGCCTGCTCTGAGTTATGAAGTCTTACTCTTTGCGCTGACATATTGTCCACATTTTAACCCCTGAGCAGTAGATAGAGGAGGAGTCTAACCACCCCCTACCCGGCCACACAACTATAGCAGATTGCTTTGTTTTGGCAGTGCCCACTTTGTTTCAAATGCAAGTGGTTGTCCAATATGTACACCCACACCGATCGGACAGAGCCCAGAGTGTGTCTGTTTGTTTGTGTGTGTATGTGAGAGTCCACCTGGACTGTGGTTGATGTGTGTGAGTGTATGTGAGTGTGTTATATGTTAGATATTATCATATCCATGGAGCGTGGGCACCACGCCACCGTCATTTCTGGACATTCTGCTCATCACATGTGTAAAATCAGTAATCACATCAGCTGTAGTAATTAATTTCATTAGCAATTGTATAAAGCCCAGAGATTGGGACTCGAGATGGAAACTCGGACTCGAGTTTCACTTAATTCACACACACAGTGACTTCAGTCTTGAATTGAGACTCGTCATCAAAAAACTTCAGATTCGACTCGGACTCGAGATTCGGGACTCGTGAACAATGTTTATTTTTAGGAATCGTCTGAGGAGCTGAATGTTATTCCCCTCCCTGCATAACCTTTAACCTACCTATGTAATGTAACAGCCACAAGTGAGAGTACAACAAACATATCAACCACACCGGCAGCTGCTGGGCCATTCACCATAAGCTTTGGCAAACAACAGAAGCGCTGAATACAAAATATGTGGTATTGAGATAAAGATTCTAGCTCAACCACTTCTAATTTTATTTTAACTCAGGCTATCATTCACGCGATGTTATAAGAAGATGAATGAGCGTTTGTTTGCTTGCCAAATTTGTTGTAGTTGATTAACGTAATCATTTACGTCACCAGGTTAATTATTAATGTTGGCTACAAAAGGGTTAGGGGTTTATTGTTGATCCTCTAACGTTACTGGTTAATTTAGTTAAAGTTACACTGGGTTTGAGAATCTGGGGGATGTGTTGACTTACCAAAGTTTATAAACTGTCATTAGTTGTTGACGCAGTGCACATTACATAGTTGTGCTCTTTAATATAAAAATAGGTTACTATTGCTAATAATTTTTGAGTCACTGTCTATAACCATTTTCCAGTTCTTCTCTCAGAACCTTGTGTTTTCCAGCTTGCTAAAATGTAATGTTTTGCAATTTGCACTAATTGGGAGGATGTTAATTATGGCACGGTAAGGTATAACATTTTCTGTATTTGTTCTTATGGCCCCACAGAGCCTGCACAATAGGAGGCAAGGTCTGTCATTATGTATCAGCAACAGACAAGCAAGTTCTTTCTTCTTTAGTTCCTCAGTATTTGTTCTGAACTGTACTGTATCTCCATGTTATAAGGCACAGTTATTACAGTTAACTAAGTAAAGCATTCCTGGTGTTTTTTGTCATATTAAATAGCCTGTTTACACTGATTATATACCAAACAACTAATAAACACTGATACTGTATTCTAATAGATAAAGGAGTCACAATAACATATGACATTCTTTGAATATTCCTTATACAGTGCCTTACGAAAGTATTCGGCCCCCTTGAACTTTTCGACCTTTTGCCACATTTCAGGCTTCAAACATAAAGATATGAAACTGTAAATTTTTGTGAAGAATCAACCACAAGTGGGACACAATCATGAAGTGTAACGAAATTTATTGGATATTTCAAACTTTTTTAACAAATAAACAACTGAAAAATAGGGCGTGCAAAATTATTCAGTTATTATTATTAAGTTAATACTTTGTAGCGCCACCTTTTGCTGCGATTACAGCTGTAAGTCGCTTGGGGTATGTCTCTATCAGTTTTGCACATCGAGAGACTGACATTTTTGCCCATTCCTCCTTGCAAAACAGCTCGAGCTCAGTGAGGTTGGATGGAGAGCGTTTGTGAACAGCAGTTTTCAGTTCTTTCCACAGATTCTCAATTGGATTCAGGTCTGGACTTTGACTTGGCCATTCTAACACCTGGATATGTTTATTTGTGAACCATTCCATTGTAGATTTTGCTTTATGTTTTGGAGCATTGTCTTGGTGGAAGACCATCTCCGTCCCAGTCTCAGGTGTTTTTCAGACTCCATCAGGTTTTCTTCCAGAATGGTCCTGTATTTGGCTCCAGCCATTCTCCCATCAATTTTAGCCATCTTCCTTGTCCCTGCTGAAGAAAAGCAGGCCCAAACCATGATGCTGCTACCACCATGTTTGACAGTGGGGATGGTGTGTTCAGGGTGATGAGCTTTGTTGCTTTTATGCCAAACATAACGTTTTGCATTGTTGCCAAAAAGTTTGATTTTGGTTTCATCTGACCAGAGCACCTTCTTCCACATGTTTGGTGTGTTTCCCAGGTGGCTTGTGGCAAACCTTAAACAACACTTTTTATGGATATCTTTCAGAAATGGCTTTCTTCTTGCCACTCTTCCATTAAGGCTAGATTTGTGCAGTATACGACTGATTGTTGTCCTACGGACAGACTCGTCCACCTCAGCTGTAAACCTCTGCAGTTCATCCAGAGTGATCATGGGCTTCTTGGCTGCATCTCTGATCAGTCTTCTCCTTGTATGAGCTGAAAGTTTAGAGGGACGGCCGGGTCTTGGTAGATTTTCAGTGGTCTGATACACCTTCCAATTTGTCAGTTTTTATTTGTTAAAAAAGTTTGAAATATCCAATAAATTTCGTTCCACTTCATGATTGTGTCCCACTTGTTGTTGCTTCTTCACAAAAAATTACAGTTTTATATCTTTATGTTTGAAGCCTGAAATGTGGCAAAAGGTCAAAATGTTCAAGGGGGCCGAATACTTTCGCAAGGCACTGTATGTAGTGTTCTAAGCAGCTTGGATGGAATGCAGCAGGTAATACAACACTCATTATAACCACAAGAGACTTGAGACTTGACTTGGACTTAAATAAAAGACTTGAGACATGACTTGGACTCTAGCTCAAAGACTTGAAACTTCAATTGGACTCTAGCTCAGAGACTTCAGACTTGACTTTGACTATAGCTTAGAGACTTGTGAGCATCTCTGATAAAGCCATCTACTTCCCTTCAGTCTGTGTCAGTCATGGTTGTCTAAAAGTTACACTGTGTTGTGCTCTTCATTTATATCTCTCCTTATTTAGGAGTAGCTTTTGTTGATTTCCTGTTTCACTTTGGATATTAAATCTTCAAAATTGCTTTGTCTCCTCTTTCTTTGCCACTCAGCATTACAGTTAGGACTAAATGATATTAGAAAAACAACTTTATTGTTTCCATGAACTTATGTTAGGCATATTTTTTATGAATCTGGTTGAATTAACTGATATTGAACATGTTTACACAGTATATCTTGCCTTGCATAATGATGTTTAGGCCTAACTACACAGTAAAACGTCAGTGTAAAAATAACACTCTCAGTGTTTATATAGGTCCAGTGGACCTATATACACACTGAAGAGTGTTGATTTAACACCGCCATTTTTACTGTGTACTTTGTTGAGTTAACTTATTTGTTGTTGTGATCTCAACTCTCAATGTGTGCTTTGTGTGCACTATTTCTATGAAGTGACTGCATACGGCTCTGGAAGAAATGAAGAGACCACTGCAAAAAAAAGTTTTTGGTTTTGCAAATTATAGGTATATATTTGAGTAAAATGAACATTTTGTTTAATTCCATGAACTAATAACATTTCTCTCAAATTCTAAATTAAAATATTGTCACTCAGAGCATGTATTTGCAGAAAATGACAACTGGTCAAAATAACAAACACTGCAGGAAAAGTCATGTTTCATATGACTCCATATCACTACCAAGATTATTATTGCTAAGCACTAGAAGCCCACTATTGACCACTATTGAATGAAACAGATGGGAAAATTGCAGAGCTCTTAAGAGATGAGATAACTACTGTATCACTTGGCTCGTTGGTTTGATTGGTTAAAAGTCTATTACCATTCAAATACATTTTGCTTAACTCCAACTCTACAGAATGGAAATTAGCATCTATGCTATAATCTGGCTCATTTACAGTCTGTACAGAAGTGTAAGATAGTTGATTAATGTCACTGTCCCAAGAAAATAAATAAACAATATATATATTTAGAAAAAAACACTTGCCCAAACAATTTAATTCCTGTCAAAGTAATATCCGTGTAGCATTTCAATGAAAGCTTGTGGAATCAGCTGGCATTGAGAGGCAAGATGATCACTGCATCTTGGATTGATCCAAATAATATTATACCGGAAAGTGCCACCCGAAGCATTTCAGGAGCAACAAAATCCCATGCATCTAAAACCTGCAAATAACAGAAGAAATGTAATCTGCTTGGTCTGATTGCACTTGGTGATAAGACGGCTGGTGAGTGTCCAACATGGAGTCTTACATCCTCGGAATAATGCCACTATTCATTCCATTGGAAGCCATCTGCAGTCAGATAAGCTTCGGACACACTCTTTATTGATTACCTCTGTAGTGCCAAAGGTAAGCATTTCAGTGACTCACATTTGAAAACACTGCAGTATGCAATGCAGCAATGCAATATCCAGTTTTCACATAGAGATTCCTGCATTTTAAACTAGAAAATAGCAGGACCTCTAAGTTGGCCTCAGTGATTCAATCAATACCCTTCATATAACGCGAGGGGATGAGTAATGGCTTGGTCTATTCAACACCTCACTGTACCCAGATCTGTTTCTATAGCCCAAAGACCTTGCTACATTTTCCAGTGATATATTTTCCATGGCTAGGATTTGTTTCTCTGCTAGGTTAGTTGTTGTTGCCTAGTGATTTTTGCTTGGAGAAATGTGGGCCACATGGTTTGAGTACGAGGTATAGAGCTAAGAAAATACATCTTAGAACTTAAAAGTGCATTATGGAGAAAGGGGCAGAGATAAAAACAAAAGTCACCGACCAACAACAATGTTACTAAGCAGTGGATACATCATAATGAATGGAAAGGGAGATGGTGTCGGTGGTTCTGCATACATTTCTTCTCTAATGTTCATCCTTAGAGCATCAGGGTATTGAAATTGATGAAGAGCACACAGCCTACTAATATGAGTTATACTGGGGCAAACAGGGATGGGCAAAGATACATCCAAATGTATTTTTAAATTAAATACAAAATACATTAATATTAATTGTATAAAATTTAACTACAAAACACAGCAGCCACTCCATGTATCAAAATAAAATACTGTATTTTTGTATTTTAAAAATACTCAAAATACTTTCACAAGGTACCATGAAATCATTTCGCAAACCTTTCATTTATTGGCTTATTTGATCCATTCATTCATACAGTTACTCCACCCACTCCACTCGGCTAATCCATACTCCGACTTTATTAGTGTTGTAGTAGGGTGTAATAGTGTGTATGTGTTTAGAGTGGGCGGAGTAACTGAGTGGAGTGGGTGGAGTAACTGGTTAGAGTTTTTGGAGTGGGTGGAGTAACTGGGTGAAGTGGGCAGAGTAACTGCCTGGAATGTTTGGTTAGTATTACAATACTAATACACACTATTACACACTAATACAATACACTCTATTACAATACTGATACACACTATTACACACAATTACAGTAATACTACACACTATTACAATACTAATACACACTATTACAGGCCTAATACACACTAATATACACTATTAAAATACTAATACACACTATTATTACACTAATACACACTATTATACCCTAATATAATATGAATATACACTTTTACAAACTATTACAACACTAATACACACTATTACACATTATTACACACAATACTAATACACACTTTTACAATACTTATATACACTATTAGAACTATAATACACACTATTACACACTATTACAACAATAATACACACTATTACACACTTCTATAATACTAATACACACTTTTACAACACTACTACACACTATTACACACTATTACCACACCAATACAGTTGGAGTATGGATTAGCTGAGTGGAGTGGGCGGAGTAACTGTATGGTGGAAAGACAAAGAGGGTCCAGGGTGCTCATAACTGTATGGTGTAATTGGAGTAGGCGGACAGTCATGGGAGTCACAGGACAGTGTTAAGGACAGTGTCTGACTGTCCCGGGACATTCCTCAGGACACTACGAACAGGACAGAACAGTTTCTGCTGCCACTGCTTCTCGAGAAGAGAAAGTTTGCCGCCAGTAATCTTTACCAAGCTTTTATTTTGTTAGCTTACTTCAATTACTTAATACAATATGAATATACACTTTTACAAACTATTACAACACTAATACACACTATTACAATACCTATATACACTATTACAACAATAATACACACTATTACACACTATTACAACAATAATACACACTATTACTCACTATTACAACACTAATTCACACTATTACACTCTTCTATAATACTAATACACACTACTAGAACACTAATACACACTTACAATACTAATACACACTATTATACACTATTACAATACTAATACACAATATTACAACACTACTACACACTATTACACACTATTACAACACCAATACAGTTGGAGTATGGATTAGCTCAGTGGAGTGGGCGGAGTAACTGTATGGTGGAAAGACAAAGAGGGTCCAGGGTGCTCATAACTGTATGGTGAAATTGGAGTAGGCGGACAGTCATGGGAGTCACAGGACAGTGTAAAGGACAGTGTCTGACTGTCCCGGGACATTCCTCAGGACACTACGAACAGGACAGGACAGTTTCTGCTGCCACTGCTTCTCGAGAAGAGAAAGTTTGCCGCCAGTAATCTTTACCAAGCTTTTATTTTGTTAGCTTACTTCCAGTGTCCTGCAGTGTGAATCTGCATATTAGCTACATATTTATGTTTCACCAAGCACATTTAGGTTTAACATTACATTTTTAGATTTAACATTTATATTTAACATTTAGGTTGAACATTTAGCATTTACCTTTAACATTTAGATTTAACATTTAGCATTTAGATTTAACATTTAACATTTAGATTTAGATTTAATCCATTTTAAAAGTAAAAAACTAAATAAGACAAAGTTCACAAATTTTGCTGTACATGAGATAAAAAGTTAGTTTTAACAACACTTTTTTAAATGTTGTTTGGAGCTAAATGTGGTGAAATGTTGCTGTGTCACTTTACAATCGGCGCCCCATCTCTCCCACCAATCTCGTTGGAGTCTCAAATGACTTTGATGCATGCATTTTCCAGTACAAGTGCATCTAAAAAAATGTAATATTGTGGAAGTTATTTTTCCATATTTTAATAAAAATATATATTCTAGATTCATTGCACACAAAGTGACATATTTCAATCCTTTTTTTGTTTCAATCTTTATGATAACAGCTTACAGCTCATAGAAAAATTTCCAGTATTTCAAAATATTAGAATAAAGAATTTATAATACAGAAATGTGGACCTTCTGAAACGTATTCTTGCACTCAATACTTGATTGGGGCTCCTTTTGCATGAATAACTGCAACAATGTGGCATGGCATGGAGGCAATCAGCCTGTGGCACTGCTGGGGTGTTATGGAAGCCCAAACGATGCTTTGATGGTGGCCTTCAGCTCATCAGTATTGTTGGGTCTGGAGTGTCTAATTTTCCTCTTGAAAATAGCCCATAGATTCTCTGTGATGTTCAGGGCCCTCATTTATAAAGGTGGCGTACGCACAAAAGAAGGTGTACGCTGCTCTCTACGCAATAATTGGGATTTATAAAAAGCAAACTTGACGGGAAAATGTGCTGTCCTTCACGGAAACTCTGACACATGCATGTGTACGCACAAAAACGGGTGAAATGAGAAATGGCAACACCGCCGGCAGATGTGTGAAACACGTGAAGCTGTCTGAAACTGCAGACCGTTGTTTAGCTAAAGGAAATCGAAATACTGCCTCTCATTAATAATATGAACATTGCACAAAGCAATTCTTACAATCAACAGCCTGTGGTGGAATACAAATGAAATAAAACAAGATTGTAGCCAACTTAAAGGCAAACTAAGACATATTTGTAAAAAGAACATTCAAACATGTTCTGTAATTATATTGGCATGTTATGTAATTCATCCTCATAATATGGTAAACAAAATAATGTTTAAAACATATCCTTGTCGATGCGTCCGTCTGGCAGAGCAGACATACATTAGATTAGATAAATGTCTTCATTGTCCACTGGGGAAAGTTGTGTTCATAAATGTGATCAGCTATGGAATCATGGTGTTCATGTATATGCCGTTAGTCCGTTTCATTTCCATCCATCAATTGTTCCATCGTGACGGATGTCTTAACCATTTTGAAAGCTGGAATTAATTCCATTTGTGCATAATCCCATTTACAATTACATGAATACCGACATCTGTAGCTGATCAAATACAATCACCTGCATCGTCATAAAAAGCCATGATGCCAACCCAATGCGTAATGACGCACAATGGCTGATCTTGCACTGTTAGAAGATGTGGCAAATGGAAGGATTTGGAGGGAACACATTTTCAGACAGCAAGAAGACTTGCACGCAAACGAGGACGAGTGGCTTATGAGCCGGTTTCGATTTCTTCGGGGCATCCTGTTGGACCTCTGTGCTCTATTGGGCCCAGCGTTACAGAGGAGCACTCGGAGAAACCATGCCGTGCCAGTCCCACTTCAAGTCCTTACAACACTTGGATTTCTGGCGAATGGCACTTTCCAGAGTTCTGGGATTTTATTATGCCAGATATGTTATGCCAGATGTGTTAATGGGTGTAATTGGTGTGTCGCATGATTACTTAAAGTTTCGTACACTGCGGGTGAACAGGCAAACAAAAAAGCTCAATTTGCAGCTATGTCCAGTTTCCCAAATGTAATCGGTGCTATTGACTGCACTCATGTTGCCATAATAAGGGCACCAAATGAGAATGAAAATGCTTTCATTAATCGAAAGCATTTTCATTCGATCAATGTCCAAATAATTTGTGATGCAGACATGTTGCTGTAATGTAACCAATTTTCCCCCACCCGTGGCAGACACACTCTCGCGATGAAGCGCTAGACGCTTTGACATCGACTGATATCTGACCACTTTTTATTTGGGCCACGGTTCGACTTTCTTACAGCGTCTGCAACCTTTTGCCACTCCAACGCTTTTTTGGAGGCACACTTTGCCTTTCAAACAACATTTTCCTCCTCATTTCCACCTTCACTTTACATTGAGTGAAGTTTCTTTTCTTAGTTTTCCTCTCTCTGTTTGCCATGATTTCTCAATCAATGAATATTAATTTTGGGGCATTTCCCTGACTATTTTTTTATGGGCAATTATAGGCAAGACATGCAGCCGCAAAAGCTGTGCCACATTTAGAGTTGATTGTCATTTATAAAGGGAAAACGGCGTAGGACCCAGGTCATGCGAGTTGGCTGGCCAATCAAACACAGTAATTATATGGTCAGCAAACCAGTAACCAGTTGTTTTGGCCCCATGAGCAGGTGCCAAGTCCTGCTGGATAAGGAAATCAGCAGCTCCATAAAACTTGTCAGCTGATGGAAGCATGAAGTGCTCTAAAATCTCCTGGTCGATGGCTGCATTGACTCTGGACTTGATAAAACACAGTGGACCAACACCAGCAGATGACTTGGCACCCCAAAGCATCACTGACTGTAAAAACTTCATACTGGTCTTCAAGCAACTTGGATTCGGTGCCTCTCCATTCTTCTTGCAGACTCTGGGACCTTGATCTCCAAATAAAATGCAAAATATACTTTCTTCTGAAAAGAGGACTTTGGACCACTGAGCATCGGTCCAGTTATTTTTCTCCTTAGCCCAGGGAACACGCTTCTGGCATTGTCTCTGGTTCAGAAATGGCTTGACACTAGGTATGCAACATTTGTAACCCATTTCCTGGACACGTCTGTACGTGGTGGCTCTTGATGCAATGACTCCAGCCTCAGTCCACTCCTTGTGGAACTCCCCCAAGTTCTTGAATTGGCTTGGCCTGACAATCCTCTCAAGGTTGCGATCATCCCTGTTGCTTTGTCACATTTTCCTACCAAACATTTCTCTCCAATCCTCTATGAATATGCTTTGATAGAGCACTCTGCGAACAGCCAGCCATGACCTTCTGTATCTTTACTTCCTTGTGGAGGGAATCAATGAGTGTCTTCTGGACAACTGTCAAGTAAGCAGTCTTCCCTGTGATTGTAGTTGTGTGTACTAAATCAGACTGAGAGATTAAAAGATCAGGGTAAGTTTGCCTGTGTTTATAGTTAATTTGCTGATTAGTGTAACGTCTTGAAAGGAGAGACAGGCGCGAAGGTTCCAATAATCCAAAGAGACTTTATTTTCAAATCAAAATAACACTGCCTCGTGGGGCAAAGCAAGCATTCGTAAACTCTTCCAAACGGGGGTGAGAACGAGACACGTGAAGACGCCACAGGAAACATTAACCGACAAGAGACAAGGGGAGAACAACCTGGTTATA
>JACXGM010009062.1:0-14601 GCA_016801145.1 Umbra pygmaea | reverse complement strand
TAGAGCTCTTCTCAGGTAAATTATTTATTCTAATAGTTTGAAATACTGGATTTTTGATTGAAGCTAAAAAAGTCTTGAAATATGTATCTACAAAAATAAACTTTTTCATGATATTATAATTTTTGGAGAAGCACTTGTGTGTGCCCACACAGTCTTGTTCAATAGCACATTTATTTTGGAATATGCACCAATCAGATGCAGCATTTTTATCATGTCACCATTGTAGACTTCTCAAAAAGTATTTTACAGCATATTTAAAATACAAAACATTATTTTGTATTTGAAATACATATTTTAAATACATGTATCATAAATATTGCCCATCCCTAGGGGCAGAATTTAGCATAAAGTCTTCAACTTACAATTGTAAATAACAGACATTGAGGCAAACAAAAAAGATGAGGAAAATTTGCATAATTAATTTAGGCTACTGAGAGAAATTAAACAAGATATAAACGTCTAACAAGGTGAACCATTCAGATTCCATAATCACGGTAACCTCATCCCCAAAGCCAACAGTTATCAGAGATATGCCTATATGATAGGATTAACTATAGTACTGTCATAAAGTCAGGTCCCATGAAACAATAATTTAAATGTATTTAGGCATCAAACAGAGAAGATCCAATGTGCAAAAGACCATAAAGCATGATGAAACATGCAGTAGCAGAAAGTCTTATGGGTAATGCATCTAAATGTTACGTTTGGTTTAGAAACATGCTAGTAAGTCAGAAGAGAGTTGGTGAGGAATAATCGTTCAGCACAATATTGACACAACTCCCTACACAAACCTGATTAACCTGTTACTGAAGTGAGCTAAATTAATCACACAGCACTTTTTAATCAGGGCTCCCAACATTGACTCACATGTGCCTCTTGGATTTGAGCCCCGGAACGGCCAGCTGTCTGTGCCTTTTCCTTAGATTTTCTTGTCTTGCAATACAGTACAATACAGCCCTCAAACACTCCTCATACATATACAGATGTCTGTCATCTAATTTTGATGCACTCATACCGTGTCAATGTATGGTACTTTAAGTAAACCTATAATGGACTAATACAGATGGATAGTGGCGTGAGACCGTTTAAAATGCTAAACTCTGAAAATGCAGCCAGATTCGTGGTCAAAAGTTTTGAGAACGACACAAATACTATGTTTTACAAAGTCTGCTGCCTCAGTGTTGACGATGGCAATTTGCATATACTCCAGAATGTCATAAGGAGTGATCAGATGAATTGCAAACTTAATCCCAAAATAAATTTCCACTGCATTTCAGCCCTGCCACAAAAGGACCAGCTGCCATCATGTCAGTGATTGTCTCATTAACATAGGTGAGAGTGTTGACAAGGACAATGCTGGAGATCACTCTGTCATGATGATTGAGCTAGAATAACAGACTGAAAGCTTAAAAAGGAGGATGGTGCTTGAAATTATTATTCTTCTTCTGTCAACCACGGTTGCCTGCAAGGAATCACGTGCCGTCATCATTGCATCAGGGTTTCGCAGGCAAGGAAATTGCTGCTAGTAAGATTGTACCTAAATCAACCATTTATAAGATCATAAAGAACTTAAAGGAGAGAGTTTCAATGGTTGTGAAGAAGGCGTCAGGGCATCTCCTAAAGTTGATTCAGCTGCGGGATTGGGGCAGCACCAGTGTAGAGCTTGCTCAAGAATGGCAGCAGGCAGGTGTGTGTGCATCTGCACGCACAGTGAGGCGAAGAATTTTGGAGGAAGGCCTAGTGTCAAGAAAGGCAGCAAAAAAGCCACTTCTCTGCAGGAAAAACCTCAGGGACAGACTGATAGTCTGCAAAAGGTACAGAGATTGACCTGCTGAGGACTGGGGTAAAGTCATATCCACTAATGAATCCCCCATCCAATTGTTTGGGCCTTCTGGAAAACATCTTGTCCAGAGAAGACAAGGTGAGCGTTACCATAAGTCCTGTGTCATGCCAACAGTAAAGCATCCTGAGACCAGTCATGTGTGGGGATCTCAGCCATAAGGCAAAAGTGATAACTAAGTGGCTTTGGGAACAAAACATTGAAATTTTGGGTCCATGGCCAGGAAACTCCCCAGACCTTAATCCCATTGAGAACTTGTGGTCAATCCTCAAAAACCCACAAATTCTGACAAACTCCAAGCATTGATCATGCAAGAATGGGCTGCCATCAGTCAGGATGTGGCCCAGAAGTTAATTGACAGCATGCTAGGGCGGATTGCAGAGTTCTTGAAAAATGTTAATGTTTTGTGTTGTGATTTATTTGCATCTGTTTTGTTAATGTGTTGTGATGTGATTTATTTGCATCTGTTTTGTTAATGTAAAGTGTGGTGATTTATTTGCATCTGTTTTGTTAATGTGTTGTGATCTATTTGCATCTGTTTTGTTAATGTGTTTGGATCAATTTGCATCTGTTTTGTCAATGTAAAGTGTAGTGATTTATTTGCATCTGTTTTGTTAATGTGTTGTGATCTATTTGCATCTGTTTTGTTAATGTGTTGTGATCTATTTGCATCTGTTTTGTTAATGTGTTTTGATCTATTTGCATCTGTTTTGTTAATGTGTTTTGATTTATTTCCATCTGTTTTGTTAATGTGTTGTGTTCTATTTGCATCTGTTTTGTTAATGTGTTTTGATCTATTTGCATCTGTTTTCATAAGTTGCATTGCGATGACCTCTCAGTGCCACCGTACTAATCCCCACTTGACCTTGACTCTCAACTTTTCAATATCCTCTTACCCACATAAAATCTGCGCTCAAACAGGTACATTACACTGATCATTCCGGCAGCCATTCTGTTCAGTTCTCTGGAGCCAATGGACCCTCGTATCACTTCTTACCCTTTTAAAGTACACCTGCCTGAGCTGCTCTCCGATCACTGACCTTGTTAGGCACCTTATCTCACAGTTGCCTCTAACATTCCAGGTGTCTGCTCTCCAGCACACACATGCATACACACACACCTCTGTTTCTGTACTCTTTTGGCTCTCTGTGCTAAATTGCAAATGCTAGTTGGGAGTGAGACGGGCCTTCTATTTCAGTGTCTTACTCTCAACCAGCTTATGAACGTTGTCCTCAAGAAAAAAAAATATATATAGTGACTTAAATGCTCCCCTGCCTGATACATCAGCATTGCACCAACAACCTCAAAGAAGAAGACTGGTATGTTCTAGAAGCTTACAGGAACAGCCAGCAGATCCAGCCTCTCCTGCCTTCCATTGGAACCTTGTTAGAGCCCTTATCCCCCAAAACACCACCAGAAGGCTGCTCCAGGGAAGATGCACCAAGCTCTTTTTATCTGTTGATTTTGTGTTGATACATTAATACATACACAGTGCCCTCAACACTATAGCCTTGGAAGATGTGAGCAAAATGGTCTATGAAAAAGGTTTTTGTTCATACTCAAATTTTTATTTCAAGTATTCACAAAAATGAACCTTGAAAATTGAAATAAAATAATAAAAATGTGAGAAATATTTGTAATATTCATAACACTGATTAATTATTTATTTAATTCTATTATCACATGATTAGACAAAGATTTTTCTGTCTAATCAATTACATTAATAAATATCATCATTTGGGTGTATGTTAAATTTCTTTTTTTTTTTTTCTTTTTTTACTTTTATCTCCCTAATTTATTGTTATCCAATTAAAAAAGGACTTGATTCATTGCAGAAACTCCCAGTGGACTTGCACATCTAATATGGGTCACTCAAACGGGAAGTCTACAGGAATTCGTTTATATGACAGATGGAATGCAATCTCTTGGTCTTTTATGTTGTTTGACCCCTACAGTTGCCAAAAAGAGTCACTAGAGCACAAAATTTGAATACCTAACTTTATAACCTTGTATTGTTGGCAAATTGCACTGTGCTCCGTGGCAGCTCTGGGCAAATCAGTGCAAATTCTTCGAACATAATTTACAGTTTAAATAATATTTTGGGGTATTATTGTTTATTTGTGTGGTATTGTTGTGCTTTTTTGGTTAGTGTTGGGTTGTTTTAGGGTAGTTTTGGGAAATTTTATGTCCTTTTGGGTTTTTCTGTGTTGTGTTGTTTTCTTTTGGTTATTTTTGGGTAATTTTGTGTTCTTTTGGTATTTTTTTGGGGGGGTCTGTTTGTTTATTTTGGTGTTCTTATGTGTTCCTTTGGTTATTTTGGGTACTTTTGGATTGTTTGGGGTGATTAGTAGGACCGTACATATGTCTTTACTGACAAGATTAGATGAGAAACATCTGTAGACTTAATTTATATATATGTTTGAGTTTGAAACACAATATTACACTTTATATACTTAAAGGAAAACTGATATATTAACAAAACACTGAGTGTATTGCTATATTGCTATATTGCTATATTGCTGAGTAGACTATTTCAGAGATGCTTGGTAGGACAATTTTGGAAACTTGTAACCATGCTTTCAAATTAAAAAAGATACCTTATACTGTACATATCTGCATATAATATGGACTTTTATCCATAACTAGACCAAGGGGTAGGCCAGTGAACTATAGTACTGGTTTTTATGTCAATTCAATTGTTGAGCTCAAGATAATGTCAGTAAATTTTTCAAATGATTTCAAAATATTCTCTGATAAATTAGCCAAGAAAGGAATTAGGTGAACTCAGTTTGAGTAAGGGTATCTCTCCAATTCAATTAATAACGAAAAGTGATTTTAGCACTAAGCCGTGTGACCGGATTACTTTGGGGATTTTATAATCTAGAGTAATAGTAGAGCTGTCTGGGATAAACCCTCTGTGGAAAAAACACCCTTAATCTCATTAGACGCTCATTGCTCATTCTATTTAGTTTTCTGCCTAGTTTACTCTTGATGGTCCACATTCCCAAATGAAAGCATGTAGGATAATCCTGTTGATGTTAGAGCATTGTTTACACTACATTACCTGTTTGCTTACCAGGCAGCCTTATTCACAGATACTTTGAAATAACGAAATCACAATTGCAAATGCACTTGACTACAGTTTTCGTGGAACTGAGTGATCTGTAAATGACCAGATTTGTTCACTTGTCCACTCCCTAATTGGAGGACCAAGTGGTGCAGGTTTTGTAAATTGGACCAGAACAATTCCAGAGTAAATACAAATATTAATAGTAATTTAAATACATTACACTAGTGTCATATACACTGCTTTATCTGCCTTTTTTCCTAAAAACAGAAGAGAGTACAGTTTGGGAACTTCTATTTCCGTTTATAGTTGAAATACCACAAGGTCCAGAATTCAATGCAAACTTTGCCCCTGCGCCCTGCGAGTAACTTTGGTGACGTTGAATTTAACGTAGGCTAGTAAGCTACTAGCTACTGATGATACTGTACATTGTAACATTTAAAACGGGTCACAATACAGTCCAGGAGATATGCCCCATCTTGTTTCAGTAGGTACAGATTTAACCATATCTGTCACCGATACATTTCTAAATGAAGTTGAAATTATTACACAATTGCTCAAATGAGACATGCTTGCTAGCTAGCTATCTTAGCTCTTGACCTACTAACTACAACACTGAAACTAGTCACAATATCATCTGAGCCGAGAGCCATGATATGACCTATCTGTCTTAAGTAGGTAGAGATTTAACCATAATCTGTCACCGATACATTTCGAAATTATTTTAAAATGATCAGTTTGTACAAGTATTTCCACAAATTAGTATCCACAACCGGCTAAATTAATTGGTTGTTGCCATTCCATAGGACCTAGCTAACGTCATGTCTACGGACAGTTTAAAATATTATTACTGACCCAGGAGATCAATCACCTATCTGGTTAACATTTATACATGCTTAGTAATATTCTGCCAATCTTCAAAATTTACCTGCCATTTTAAAAGTATTTCTATAAGTTACTTTCCACAACCAGCTAAGCTAATCGGTTGTTGCCATCCCATAGGACACTTCACATTGTCACGATGGACAGGACTAGACAGGGCTGTTGTGGCAGCTAACCTGATGGTGTGATGGACTATTTGTTGTATGTATTTGGTATTATTATTTAAACTGTGTTTGTGTATGCATTTTGTTTAATGCGCTGACCTCTGGGCGCTGGGAGTGTGGTAGGCACTTGGTTACTCATTGCGCATGAATGGTGCACTGGGTAAATGCCCACACTGTTGCGTATGAGTAATCAATATGCCTATTTAATCCCAGTGTCCCGGAACGGTCGGTACGTGTTATTGTGAGTTTACCCCCTGTCAGAGGAGAGAGGAGTCATATAGAGCATTTTACATCTGTGTGTTAGGATGAGCTGACGGTAGTGTGAGTGTACAACCTTGATTGAGTTTTCACCTTGTTATGTGACGTACAGGATGTACATTTACTGTATATAGCATGAGCAGGCATAATGTACGCTCTTTCTTCTTGGTATTGTGTCCGATGCCGCATAAACATGGTAGCTGAGTAGAATACGAATTGCAGCCGCTATACTTTCCTCATTTTAAGTCAGTATTCCTCAACCTAGTGTTCCAGCGCCTTGGTCATTAAACATCAAGAACACTCCTCCCTGCATTGTTCTCCATTTCTGTCTTCACAACACTACATCAATGTGACACACATCTTGTCTACAGACAGTTTCAAATATTATTACTGACCAAGGAGATGAATCACTTATCTAGGTAACATTCATAGAGGTTTAGCAATATTCTGCCAATCTTCATAAGCATTTACCTGCCATTTTCACAAGTATTTACATAATTTAGTATTGAATAAACTATTCGGTTGATGCCATTCCATAGGACCTACATTAGCTAACTTTACATGTACATGTTTACAGACAGTTTAAAATAATATTACTGACCATTCCTTTAACATTCATAAAGGTTTAGCAATATTCTCCCAATCTTCACAATTAATTTACCTACCAGTTTTACAAGTATTTGCACAAAAAAATCCAATGATTTCCTGATAGTGTTACACAGCCTGGGCCTGACAGGTTTTTCCAGTTTTTTTTTTTCGGGATAATGGATAGAACATTTCCAAAACATCTTGGTCCTTTATCAGAGGTAATCCTCTTCTTGGCTGGAGATGATGAAGAAACATTTCCTTGTCCAACTATTTACAACAAAACATTTTCCCTCTGTGTTGCAAATGAGAGCTTGACCTTGGTGCACAGTAAGCAAAACAGCAGCTAGAAAGATTAAACCGATAAAGTTTGGCAGGAGCCCTTTCCATATATCTTCCTCACTGTATTCCAGATCAAACGTATGGTTGGATATTACCAATCAATAATACTTGATCAAAGTTGATATTGTTCAGCTCATCAGGTATTCTTTCACTTGCACTCGCCATTGTTGAAATTAATCCCACTCTATCTCTTCATATACAGCTATGTAGCTATATACGAAAAATGAAATGGATAGTATTCCCGCACAAAGTATGCCGTTTTAATTATCCAATCAACTTGATTCAGGCTCATGATGTAAACCAGATAGGAAGTCAACTAAGCACCTCCCCTGTAGTTTCCAACATTTTGCCAGTGACGTCACTGGCATAGAAAAGCCGTCTTGGGAACATAAGAAAGCACTGAAAAGGTGTTTTAGTTACTATAATATCGAAAACATGAGCTGGAAAAAGTTTTTGAGGTGCTGGAGGTGTGGAGTGTACCATTAACATGGAAATCAGAACTGTATCCGGTTGTCAAAGGGGATTGGTCTGTGGGAAAGTGGTGAGGATTAGTGTTTAGCAGCTGTCTTCAAACAAATGAAATAAAAATACAATTTTATTGACCTTCACAAATTGGCAATTGGCAATAAAACAAAAAGTGATACATGCCTGAAAATACCCATCTTCACTATAATAATAATTACACAATTGTTTAAACCTTGAATCAATCAAATCACAGTGTGCCAGAGTTTGGTGTCATGTTCTAATGACAATCTCTGGACCACATGCCTCTGGCAACAAGGTTGAGCCCAGGCTCAGCCGTTTCTTTGCCCTTCCTCTCTTTCTCCCTAGCATATGAATAGTAATCTAAAAAAAGATAATAGTGAAATACCTACGATGGGCACAGTAAGGAAGTGGTCCTTCCACAAATAGCGTAACCAAAGAACACTGTCCGCTCAGTACGTTACAGGGACCAAACACATTACCACCCAGGGCCTCTACATCACCCAGTGCCAAAGAGAGGCCCAGAGAATCCAAAAACACAAATTGTTAACTACTGTACAATGCCTAATAGGTAAGCTGTAACAGTGCATTACAAACCCAGTTTCTATCCACTAGGCATTAGACACATGTAGAGATCTTATATTGTTTGCCTACTTTTTCTCTACGAACTCTAACAATTCCTGTGTATACTGTATTATCTGCTGCTGACTTTCTACCATTCTATAATTATCCTTGTATCCTTGTTTTATCGTTATCTTTTTTATTCACCTACGACAGATTGTATAGGTCAGAGGTATTTCACTGTAAATATAAGTATTTCACTATAAAAGGAACACGTCTGTAACATCGGGTTGCAGGGAGTAGTCAGAGATGAGAGCAAAGGAGAAATGTTTGAATTATAGAAACACCTTGAAATAAAAAGACTGAGGAGTATAAAGAGAAATAAGGCATAAACTCTCAACTGCTCAAACACACACGTAATACAATGAATGACAAAGACAGCCACAAACCAGAGGGGAGTAATAGGGGCGCAGATGGTTCAGTGGGTAGGGAGTCAGACTTGTAGTCAGAAGGTTGCCAGTTCGATTCCCGACTGAGCCAAATGTCGTTGTGTCCTTGGGCAAGACACTTTACCCTAATTGCTCCCAGGTCGTTGCTGTAAATAAGAAACTGTTCTTAGTCAACTTACCTGGTTAAATAAAGGTTAAATTAAATTAAAATACACTTACTGTGTCACAATCTCTCTTATGGGGACCTGATATGTTTAATTTAGTTGCGCCTATATATATGTGATGCTGTTATGATTTCTATCCTGTGTGACTTGTTTTCCTGTTGTTTTTCCCACTTAATTTCAGGTCACATGCATTTATTTTCCAAATGATCACTTTCTGTCATTATTCCCTGCTGCGCACACTTAGTAATCAGCACTGTATTTAAGCTGAGTCCTGTGTTTGTAGCTGTGGGTCATTGTATTTATTGTTTAGTCTATGTGTGTTGTATGTTAGAGGAAGAAGAAAAGTACTTTGCTACTGTTTTGCCCCTCAATACATTTTTTTTCCATAAGTACATCTTTGTGATGAAAATATGTTTCTATTTCAGTTGAAGCCTTCACGTCTGTCTCAATTATTTTAGCACTATGGACCACAACAGCAACTTATAGGGTACTTAAGCTGTGACACTGATGATGGGAGAAGGTTGATAACAGAAACAAGAAATCCATTGGTTGATGATGATGTCATTGCAATTGTCCTGGAGAAACAGCACATGAAACGGATCTGTCATCAAGGGCACTGATAAAACCCTGTAGAACCATGACAAAGTTGTACAATTTTACAACTTCTCAAACTTTTTATTGCAACTGTTTGCTTGTTCAGTCATTTCTATAAGGGAATTTCTGTCAGATTTTGTGTACAAATGTCACATTCATCATGCTGGAATTTCCCTCAGATAACCAAGTTCCTTCTCTATCCCACTTTCTGTCTCTCAACAACAAAATGCTATTTGTCTATACTCTATCCAGTAGAGGAATGAGACTATAAAAAAGGATTTTAATGTATTATTTTGTGATGTATACAAGATACGATGTAAAATGTAAAAATTGCAGGAAGTATTTCAAACCTGATTGTTTACCAACATCAATTTTCATGTATATTCAAAAATGAAATTGTTTGATCAGAAGCACCTTGTTGAACTCTGATAACTTTTAACAGTTTTTTTCCTTTTAAACAATCATCAAAACTCTTTTAGTTGAAAAGTTTTGATGGGTTGATAATGGAAACTGAAAGGCGTATCAGTACAGAGTTCCTGCAGTGAGAAGTGTGCCTGCAGAACACAAACAAAATATGATTTGCTTTCCCTCTTTATTGCCACTCAAGTGAATGTACTGTACTTCATTAGGGTGCAAATTTGATGCAATTCAAAACAATTTTGGCTTGGAATTATACCTTTTCAGGACAACATCAATGCTGACAGAAGTTTGTTAGAAGCTCCATGCACTACACATCAAATGTAAATTTCTGTGATCAAAAGAGTCTGTCATAATCAACCCCGAACTAAGAGGAAAAGTCAAATAGATTGTATAGTAATATGATAAAATTAGCTTTCACATGATAAGGTTTAATGATAAGTACATTTGCTCATTCTTTATTGTTATATGTTAGTTCAGTTAACAGATTGATTAAGTCACCCATATCTCTACAGTTGTCTTGTGGACATCAAACATTAGTTTACCTTTATTTTACCAGGCAAGTTATAATAATAATAATAATAAACCTTTATTTAGCACCTTTTATACAGGGAATGCAGCTCAAAGTGCTTTATATCAACAAAGGTGAAAATAAAATGAAAGAAATGTGCATCATTAAAAACATTTACATCAATAAAAGACAAAGAAATGTTCATAGAGCACGTTGCCTGAGAACACTTTCTCATTTGTAGCAACATCCTGGAGAGAAGTGGGGGGGGGAGGGATGAATGAGCCAATTGAGAGCTAGGGATGATTAGGTTGCCATGATGGTGTGAGGGCCAGATTAGTGCCAGGAGATCTTTAGTGACCACAGAGTCAGGACACCCATTTAAGTCCCACCCGAAAGACGGCACCCTACGCAGGGCAGATGGCCCCATCACTGCCCTGGGGCATTGGGAATGAACTTCAGACTAGAGGGAAGAGTGCTCTCTACTGGCCCTCCAACACCACTTCCAGCAGCATTAGTCTCCCATCCAGGGACTAACCAGGCCTGACTCTGCTTAGCTTTAGAAGCAAACCAGCAGTGCAATACAGGCCCACAAAACATCTGTCAATGTATAGCTGAACTACACAGTCATTGTTCTAGTTCAAAATTCAGAAAAACACTCTGCTTTTTAAATGTTGCAATAGATAGAGTACTTTTAGTTCAGTTATTGTTAGGAGCACTGAACCACAGATGTAATTGATGTAATTCGATTTGTGCAGTAAGTGAAAAAGTACAAACATAATTATCCCAATACATTACTACTGATGAGGTTTATAACTATCCTGCGTGAAAGTAAAGAAGGAAGCGCTTGCCATAGGAAAATGGCACTGGCAATTGATAGAACGGTGTGCTTGTTTTTCCTGTGCTCCACAACCAGCTCTGTTTTTTTATATTAGGGTAGCATTTATGTGCCAGCCACCCCACTGTCAACCTCCTCTAAATAGGCTCATCATGACTGTGATTCGGCCTACTAACATTGTGTCAGCAACCTTGAGGATGATGTTGGAGCTGTGTATCCACACATTTGTGGGTACAGGAGGGGATTGTGTATGGGGCATTGTGGGGCCCGTGTCGAAAATCGCTGTGGATGGGGTGATGTTACCAACATTCACCACCTGAAGATGGGTGGTCAGAAATTTCAGGATCCAGTTACAAATGGAGGAATGCAGAACAAGAGCTTTGAGCATTGTGATGAGCAAGGAGGAGACTATGGTGTGTAGAGATGTATTGAATAGACAGCATACTCATATACAGTATGCGTCCCTTTTGTCCAGGTGAGTAAGGGCGGTTTGCAGACAATTGCACTATCATTAAATTGTCATTTATGTGCCTTGGACAAATTCTGAATTCAAATTAATAATTTGCAGTTACTTATATATTCTACAATCTGCAGAGCAGCTTGTTTTAAAGTGAGAAACTCAATAATAATAAGAACTAGAAACTCATTATTGTGTTGAAGGATCATTTGAATTAAATACCAAAAAGCATTCTAGAGGTTAAGTAATGCAAACTATTAACTAACTTAGGAAATCTTTCACCATTATTTAACCTCTAGGTCAATTGAGAATGGATTCTCATTTACAACATAGGCCTGACCAAGATACAGCAAAGTTGTGCGAAGAACAACACAGTCACAAATGGAATAAACAAAATGTACAGTCAAAGACACAATAGAAATCAATGCATGTACAGTGTGTGAAAAACATTTTGATTAGGGAGCTAGGACATCAAATATGCCATAGAGATGCAGCGTTGGATTTATAATAAGGAAGTAAAGGTTGAATCACACTATCAAGGCACTGGCAAAAAAATGCTCTTCTGAGAGAAGCCACAGATAGGCCAACTATAATTCATTTGAGGTACAGAGGTCAGTTGCTGGGAGTGGAGTAATAGTGCACCAGGCAAACTTATTAAGAGGACTGAATAACAATGGCCTGTCTGGTAGGGAGGAAAACATTAACACTGCTACTCAAAACATATCTGATAGCAAGGCAAGACCAAGATAGCTCTTCGACTACCATAGAAGTTTAATGTATGGTGCAAACAAAACACTGCCCATACCTCAAGACACACTGACCCCAAAGTGAAGAGTGGGAGCATAATGCTGTGGGGATGCTTTTCATCACAATGGACTTATTAATGGAAGAATGAATGGAGAAGAATGAATAACTTGCTTCAGTCTGATATAAAAACGTTACTAACTGTAATCACAATGTTTCACTTATATGTGTGTTCAAAACCAATCATTTGTTTGCACTGTAAGATGGAAAGAAGAATACAATTGTCATTGTTGTTCCCCTTTATGAAACTGTGG
The DNA here is from genome assembly GCA_016801145.1 of Umbra pygmaea. Classification (NCBI taxonomy): domain Eukaryota; kingdom Metazoa; phylum Chordata; class Actinopteri; order Esociformes; family Umbridae; genus Umbra; species Umbra pygmaea. The sequence goes on along the minus strand of JACXGM010009062.1, from coordinate 1,934 downwards.
CAGCAAGCAAACACATTTGTATTATTATTTCTTTACCAGTTCATTTTTCTGCAATATTTATTATTCACTTGTATATTTCTTCTTAATATCCTTGATGACATTGTTTTTATTCATAAAGTTGTGAAGAATTGGAAAAACGTAAGTATAGGGATTTCACGCCTGCCCCATTTCCTTGCTCGCACTGGCAATCAGTTTTGCCAGCTTGCAAGCCACCACTGACTCTACCTCACTATCCGATCCTGAACGTGTCTGTATTTCATTTATTGATGATTTCACAATAATACATTTTATATCTGATTGTCTATTTTTTAAATAAAAAATAAAAGACAATTTATTTCATAATAATGGGATGTTTTATTGAGAGTCCTTTTTCCCTTCAGGCTTTTTCATGTCATTTCCTTGTTGGCAGCAAGCTGAGGCAGACTGCATACAGTTATGTGGACTACTTTCAGCATGGTGTAAACCAACCACATCAATGAAACGGGGGCCCACTGTGGCACCACCCCTGTGCCAGGGGGACCAAAACAATGTAAGTGTCTGCTTGCGTAAAAATGGATTCTCATGATTGTTGTAACACTGGATACAATTCCTTAGTATAGTGAGGGGCACCTCTCTGAAACACACAGGTGAAAGCCCATGCAATTTGGATGCATAGCCTCATCAAACAAACCTTCTATCCATGAGGCTCAGAGAGAATGTACTGTATACATATTGCTGTTGGTTTAAAGATTTTGCAGGGCAGGCTTCAGAGTAATAAGGTTGTTTCATATTTTTACAATGAATAGGCTGACATTACCTACAACTACATATTGTCTTGAGTTGGGCCTTGGTTGTTATATTAGATGTATAGGAAAGAGCACTGAGCATAGAGGGGCATAGATATTGAGTAAGGTTGGGAAGGTTTAGTAGTCTGGCTCAGGCACACAGGATCCAGGAAATCCATCTGGCCATATCTTTGTTTACTATCACCTGAAACTTTAACAGGTGGGACCGATTATGTCATTTAGCCAGGGTTTGGGTTTATTATATAAATGCCTTCAGGTACATACACTCTTTGTCGAGTATTGTTTCCTGTCACGCTTTGATCCTGTATCCAGACCATATTCTCTGTTTATGCCTGCGTTTTTGGGAGTACAAATAAAACCCTGGTTTATTGCACTTGCCTCCTGTTTCTATCCGTGACAGACATACGTTTTTTAGTAGTAAAAAATATGTGCGTGCTTGTAAAAAACTATTTGCAAGCGTGTAATCATCATTTGTAGCTGTAAAAAAGATTTCCATCCTAGTAAAACACAACTTGCAAGCGTATAATCAGTTTTGTAGCTAAAAAAATTGTGTAAACAAACTTGAAAAATCATTAGTTACACTTGCAATTTCAAATATGCATGCATTTTTCTATTTACGCATGCATATTCCTATTTACGCACATACAGGTTTATTTACGCACGCGCAGACTTTTGTCACTAATATTTGTAATTCATAATCTGTGGTGGTACGTTTCCCTTCATTTGCAAGCAGTGAACCAAACGTGTGAGGTCCTCGGTTCGCAATAACTCCATTCACCACACATTGTCTCCTCAAACTCAAACTCTCCACCAACCCGATGTACATGAACGCATCCCGCCGATGTGCTCTCAATCACCGGAATACTGAACACCTGTGTGTAGACATATATAACCAAGACGGTTTGATTGATCCATTGTGAGGTATTGTTTGTATTATAGACGTACTGAGCCCTTAAAGGAGTGTTCCACAGTAAATCAGTTTCATAGTATACCATTTACAAACGTTACCATAGATGATTTATGGCATATACACGTCTGTTTTTTTCAATATATCAGAGAAAAGCCGATAGTATATTTCAGTTCCTTTCGCATCCACTGGGGGGCTTCTGTATCTGTCTAAACTTGAGTTACCACAACTCCCAGAATTCT
>JACXGM010009061.1:0-28084 GCA_016801145.1 Umbra pygmaea | reverse complement strand
CCCCCCCCCCCCCCCCCCGCCGGCCATAAAAAGCAGTATAATAGGATTCCCAAGCTTTTCCAGTGACTGCTTCCACTATCACACAGACATTTAAGTGCACTAATCCATGACAAATTGTCTCATCTGATCCATGACAAATCGTCTGAGGGGCAGATAGAGACGAGACGATGGGGGGGTGACGGAGGGGGGGACCTATGGAAACTGGGGTATTGGTTGGTGAGGACACACAGAAAATACAGGGGGAGAAAGAGTTCTGTATAGAAATATCAGTTATTGCCGGTTTCGAAAAGGTTGCTTTCATTACCTGGATGGGCCTGCTGTGATACAAAGAGAGACCTCACCAATGAGCCCTCAACTAAAGCTGCACTTTTCATAGCAATTAGAGCTCAATGTGAGACCAGATTAAAGGACGTTCAATATGAACTGCAACTGCCTTGGCACGCTAGTAAATTTATGTTTCTAATTACATTTGTTTCATTTTATTATTTTGATTCTCATCACCAGGTTACTGAAGAAGTGCTTTTGTTGACTTTAAGGGGACGTGAAACTATCTTTTTCATGGTCCGTGAGCATTGCATTGATAAACCTTGCCTACTGTGTTGTCACCTCATTTAGAAAGCTATTCCTTTTTCCAGAACCCTGCATGTTAGTGTGTGCAGGTATTTCCACACCAGAAGTCCTTTACTCATTGCTGCCAACCTGATCAAACGTTTCCTTTTTATCCAATTTGCTCAAATCTGATGAAGTTGCCATCCATTTGAGTGGAATTGAATTGAATTGTGTTTTCCCATCCATCCCAAAGCAAATTAGTCCTTGCAATTAAAAGTAGGCATAAAATTAATCAGGTTAATGGTCAAACCAAAACACAAAAAGTATTTGCAAGATGCATTTTCCTAGGGGTAGTGTGCACAACTGTATTTAAAAAACAATAATCAGCATATCTGTCAGTCATTTGGATTACATTCATGTTGACACTACTTACAGTATTACATGCAGTTTAACCACTATTATGAGAACATGTGTATGATGTGCTAGATATTAAATTATTTTGTATTGTTAGTACAATATAACTACATTAGAAATATTACCTGTCAATGTATTGTGAATATATTAACATTCTATTCATATATTATTTTGTTACCTCTAGACAATTCATTGAATGACATAAAATTGAGTTATTGACTTTGTATCAGTCACTTTCATGCTTCACTGTTTGGTAAAGTGCAGGTCTCAAAAGCAGAAAATCACAGTGGTTAGAACATCAAGAAATAACATTTCATAACCGCAAAACTGTATGTGATGTCCATTTGATAGTATTGCTACTGTAATTACCATGTACTCAAACTCCGCCAGGAAAATATTTCCTCCTCAGAGCTTCCCCATCTGCATGGCAATGGAAAAATCAATTCAGCATTCTGACGTACATTTCCGCAATTCAACCCAGTCTTCATTTACCGAAACATAGATGCCCTCACTAACACACCCACCTGCACTCAGACATGTCAACAGACAGGAAATACCCCATAGCCACTGGACGAAAGCTTACAAGTAAACCACAAAATAGAATACAATACTAGGATACATTTATCAAATAAAAAGTGTGCTTACAACAGTGAAAGGTTGCCTCTGCCAAATGAAGTTGCCAGTGCCAGGAGCACGAGCAGCACTGTACATAATGGATGTGTTTTACAGGATCCAAACTGCAATACATCATGGGTAAATTGTGACTGACTCATCTAGAAATTATAATGAGTCATTATTTATGATGTCAAGTTGTTTGTATATCAGTCCGTATGCAGTTGTCTTGATCATTTCGAGCACTCGATGCGAAGAAAGAACACGTACAGTCATATACAGCATCTGCGCATGGTCACAGAAGTGTGGAACTCAGTTGGCCAAAACAGTTGAATGGGGAAACTAACTCATACATGGTTTACCTGTGCATCATATCGCAAAATTTAATCTGATCTACATCATATCGCTAAATGTAACCTAAACGCTGCTCAATGTAATTCTAACAGGCCCCATTCAACAACATTGATTTCAGGGTTTCTCGTTACTGTACTCATATTGAGTGACATTTTAGTTTATGCTATTGCTCAGTTTAAAGTGTGTTTTATCTGTATGGTTATTATGTGTCATGACAAATAATCATAGTAATTACATGGTTTTTTTTCTGCATCAAGAGCTTCCCCAACTGAGGGACTATTATCACATGAGACACGGCATGAAGCTCATTGAAGGGCATGTCTTCCAATTATCTGTAAAGAGGTTATTGAGCTATTTACAATCAATGGAAGTCATTATAACTGTCTTATAAATGGTATGTGGGTTTTCTGAAGAGTGCAAATCGTGGCATGTCTACCTTAAAGTGTAACTCATACAAAATAAGCAGTGGATGGCTGCTTTAGTCCCATCCATCTATAATAGTAGTCTATATTCTCTTCCCTGGACATGTCTGACAAGGATGTATCAAGTCATTGCTAATTACAGAATTGATTCAACATCAGGACCAAAAACTGATGTACAAAATTATGAATGTGGATGTTTTACCATACATTTGTATGTGTATATTAGCATAGGCTTCAGTGAGGACACTTAAGTGATCTGACGGTGCCCGGAAACTGTTCTGCAAGCATTATAAACGTAATGTTTTGCCATGCAATTAGAATCCTTACTGCAGGCAGTACTAGAAGACACTACTGTGCATGTGGAAGGGAAACAAATAAATAATCAATGACTCTTGAACATAAAACTGACTAAGAAATGTTTGATTTCAATCCAAATCTTGCCAGTATGGACCATATAAATATATCCCTTTGGATGGTACAGTTTCACTCTCCACTGGGATGGAGTTTGTTCAGTAAAATCCACAGCCTGCTTTCTGTGACGGTGTTGGTTGGCAGGTAACCATAGAGCTGAGCTAGGCTTGTGTGTCATGCCACATTCACCTCATCTGTCAGTGTAGTGGATTATTTCTTGAGAGACCAGAATTGGCGGCCCAGGATCTTGGCGTCATCAATCTTCCGGGCGCAGGGGATGCGGGGGGGGGTGCAATGAGCAAGGGCTCACGGGAAGGCGGTATTGCCGCTTCCTGAGCAGGTGATGGAGCAGACAGGGAACCCAACCTCAAATGTGACCAGCAGATTTGTCACTGAAATAATCAAATAAATAAAATGTAGGTTAAAAACCCTTATCTCTGCATATACTTTTGGCTTGCGTTCACTGTACAGTGCCGTTTTGGCGGCTTGCCGTTGGCGTTTTTTCTAACTTTGCTAGATGCTTCAACGGGCTTTAAGATTACATTTGTACCTTTTGCAAGCTGACCTTGACTTTACCTGAGCAGAGATATCCACCCTGAACACAGAGAGCTGCAGATGCTGCAACATTCACTTACCCCGCCACAGCGCTCAGGGAGCCAGTGAGAACACCGAGCTCCATATGGACATCCACTATTTTCATTTAAGGATTGAACTGCCACTCAAAGAATAGTATATATCAATTGTGTTGCTTATGCTGCAGGTGATCATCCACTTCTATGCAGACGACAACATTCTTTATACATCAATTTTCAAGAAATTGAAAAAAATTCAAGAAACACTCCTTCCGTTGCCTCCAATTAGTTTTATATTCCAGTAAAACTAAATGTATGCTCTTCAACCGATCACACTCTGCACCTGCCTGCCCAACAAGCATCACCACACTTGACGGGTCTGTATTGGAATAACTACAAATACCTAGGGGTCTGGTTAGACTCTTCACTCTCCTTCCAGACCCACATCATCCAGCTCCATTCCAAAGTTAAATCCAGGATTGGCTTCTTATTCCGCAATAAAGCCTCATTCACTCTTCCAGCCAAAACTGCCCTTGTGAAAATGACCATCCTCCCAATACTAGACTTTGGTGATGTAATTTACAGATCTGCATCAAACTACTCTATTTGATGTTGTCTACCACAGCACCATCCGTTTTGTAACCAATGCTCCATACAACACCCATAACTGCAACCTCTAAAATGTAATCAGATGCCTTTTACTAGGCAAAACCCCACTTTTTGGGTATCGATGTGTACAGGACCAGACATAGTGTAAACAGGGAACAAACTTTAATGGTTCTTAATCTGGCCTTGTCTTCTGCATTGGTCATCAAATGTTTAAACCAAAGTAAAATGTTGTAAATGGTAACATATAAGTTATCTGTTTAATTAAGGATTTGTTTTTCAATTTTCTCAACATAAATATGAATGAATTGTACAACGACCCTGGTTTGACTGATGAACAATGAGAGATGTATCTCAGGCATTGTTGTTTAATCATTTTCGGAATAAATCCACGGCTGTGTGAATGGTCCCTCCAGATTAGGACGAGTACAGCCTCACCTTGAAGTGTTCACTAGGCTCTGCCCTGCTGGACAGTTTCACTCTAGTGCCCCATTCATTACTGTAATGTGTGCCAGCAAGGCGGGTCACAAACATGGTTGTTGTTCAACCCATTAATTTACTTTCTTTAAAAATCAAGCTAAACGTGTTGATCACCAGGACAGTCTCCATGCACAGCCTGCCTACACAGTAGTCCACGACAATAACCCTAAAATAATTGGCACTACACTAGAAACCTGTAGGCTATAATGATATAATAAATATGAAATAAGTAACATAGGACATTAAAAGAACTTCCTCCGACGGCTAAACACAGGTGGATGGGATTACAGTGCGAGCAAGTAGGGCCTACAGGCAAGTGTACAGTAGCTGTTTTGTACAGTACATATGTTGTACAGTACCTGATTTGTACAGTATGTGTTTTCTACGGTACATGTTTTTTACTGTCAATATTTTGTACTAGTATATGTTATGCACAGTACATGTTTTGTAAAGAAAATGTTCTGTTCACTTTGTGTTTTGTACTAGTAAATGTTATACAGTACATGTTTTGTAGTAGGTGGGGTATTATCCCTGTACATATTATGTAGTAGTTGTGTATCATACAGTATGTTTTGCACAGTATGTTTTGTACAGTACGTTTTGACTGGAATCACTGGCATTTGTGACAGGGAATACAGTCAGAATTATAAAACCTATCCATGTGTGAAATGTAGCCCAGCAAGCTTCTTCACATGCTGTAAACTATCCACAGTGATGCCCCAAAATATGTTGCCATCCTTCCAGTAAAATGTAATTTAACTTTGTCTGGAGGAGCCTTCACTGTAGAAGCAGTATATGCAAATCAATAGCCTCAATTATCCAGAGAGATCACTGTTATCTGGACAAAGCCTTGACCTGTAGTTGTACACAAAAGCACACAAATAACAGGTTACCGATGCAAGCTGGGCATCCGATCCACTTTAATGAGGACCGGTAAAAGAAGAATGTGTAAATATGGTCCTCTTCTGAAAGAAAGAAAGGGAGGCGGGGAGAACCTGGGCAGATCAATATCAAGATCAATAGTTCTCAAACCAGATGTAATGATCTTAGACAAGTAAGCGAGTTAGGTGTCAATGTAACCCTCCTCTTGTCCTCAGAAAAACACCATGCATGACTGATGCTTGGAGAGGGCACCAGGTCACTTACTAACTTCAGAGGCAAAAGCAGATAGCAGTAGTTTGTTAAAAGAAAGGAATTCAATTGTCATTAAAATAAGCCAGAATGTATCTCCGATCAGGATTACCACAACAATGTAACAGGTAAAAAGACTTTCAATGTCAACCAGACTGAATGTAGCTTAGCGCCGTGCAGTGGGCTTTCACCTGACACCTCATTGTGGTATGAGCTCTAGTTTCTAACACCACACAAGTTGTCAGATATAAAAACACTCTGGTTGAAGTAACAATTGACCAGATTCATTTTGTAATACATGAAATGTATCCCTCTCTTCCAGTATCTGTTGCGCTTCAACAAACATTGAGATCAGGTTGGCCAGCCATGTCTAAAGTCAAAACCAAGCCCCAGATCCAGCCTGTGTTCTCCCCCTACAGGACCTGTCATATCAGGGGAACTGGACTACATGCATCTGGTTCCTCTGGTGGGCCAAGGCCTCTGGTGGGCCAAGGCATCATGAACCCATGGTGGTTTTTCAGACAAAGTATAATAATATTATACTACAGATAGAGATCAGTTTGTTGCACCTCAAGATAAGAACTACTGTAATTTAGTCTGGCTGAACTGAACTGGTGACATCTTGATCATCTCTGGGTAGATATGCCAGTCCAAACATTGCATTTAACCGGCCATTCTACAGTACGCTTCAGAGGAAAGCAAAGCAAAGAACTCTAAAGATGACCACACTCTGATATTGATTATTACATAAATGACAGATGTTGTAAGTATGCATTTTGCTGCATTAGTTGACTAGGAGTCTAATAAAATATAAAAATTGTAATGTGCCAGGTTATGCTCAACTGATCTTGGACAGGCTCATGAAGCACACATGTGCCGTCAACAGATCTGGGCTGTAGATAGCCTTGCAATGAGGCACGATTACGATTGTAAGCTGCATGTATATAATGGTAGGTTTACAATTGGGCGTTGGTTGATTTAACCCAATCAGCACCATGAACTACTGGTTGGTTTTAGATCATGACGAATACAAGAAGCACACAGAAATCTTGTTTTTATGTCAGGTACAAATCGTTATGTCATGTACAAACCTTTATGTTATACACAAACCTTTATGTCATGAGCAAACATTTGTGTCATATACACCCCCCCCCCCCCCATAAATACTAATCGGATCTAGAGTACACAATTTACGTAAATTACATATTTTGATTCAAAATGGCAACAGTTGCCTAGTTTAAATGTTTGACATTTATACTCCCACAACATTACATCCCTCCACCAAACGTGATCCCCACCAACACCCAACATGCCCGACACACTCATCAGTCCCAAGTTTTTAGCAAAATTCCATTAACCAGCTGGCATGGTGGTAAGAAACTTAAGCAACTAAACTTGGAAAGCCCACTCGATCAGGCTAGGTTGTTCTTTTAAATAAGAATTTATGAAATCCATTAGATATTTACAATATATGTATTTTCGGTACCAATATATGTATTTTTGAGAGTCCAAAAAGTGTACCTGTATATGCTCTACAGATTATCTGCAGACTATCAACAACATTTTAACAAATTATCTACTAACCCTAACCCTAACCCTAATCCTACCCTTAACCATACCCCTAATGTTAACCCTAACCTTAACCATTACCCTAAAACATATTCTAAACTTACCTCTACCCTAAAACTACACAATTAGTTGCTAATCAACAGATAGATTGTTGATAGTTTGTTAATAGTCATATCATCAACAAACTATCTGTAGAGCATCTACAGATGGAATTTCGGACTCCAAATAAATTAATATTAGAGATATTGAAAGTGGCAGGAGGTTCCTGGGATGTAACTGGTTTTATTGAAATCATGATAAACTCCTTCATGGCTTTTGTACCCTTAGAACGCACCTAGCTACATTACATAATGTCATCAAAAAGCATTGACTCCCCTGCATTAGAGAAAGATGTTATGCTAGCCTGGGCACGTAAGGTAAATGAATGATGCAGGGATTCTGTGATTTGTCTAGATTAATCAGTTCGATACAATGTTCAAAATAACATTCCCCCCAAAAATGGCTGAATCTTTGAGTGGGACTGGAGAATACATATTCCATATAAGTGTCAATATATTAGAGTATATACATCATTCTCGCTCATTCTCTGTTAATATGTATCCAATATGTGAATTTATTTAATGTCTTCATTAAAGCTCTGACTCAACAACACTCACTCAGCCCCAGGAGGTACTTCCTGAGCCCCAAGGCAGTCTGGACAGTGGTATGGTTGAAGACACTGTTTCCTAGTCTACCCATCCATTCTTGTCGCAAGACGTGGTCAACTGTATGTAATGGCAATTTTGCCGCATTACGTAGGCAGACTTACGATATGGCCAATCAAAATGTGAAGTTCTTTTACACATTGAATCTCCGTTCTTCCAGAACACTTCCAAGAATAGACCAATCTATTCAATTTACAAGTTAAACTACTTTGGGAACGTTTAGTTAAGGGATAATATGCCAGGTTAGTGAGGTTAAGGTTAGGGTAAAGTGAGGTTAAGATTAGGGTAAGGTTAAAGTAAAATTACTTTTTGTTTCGTAATTTATATATGTATTCCTGCCTCTGGAAATGTTACATGTGGAAAAGAAATTTTTTATGATTTTGTACGATTTTTTACGTATTGCCCTTAACTTGTCTAAATGCAATAGTGGTATGGTTAAAGACACTGTTAACTAGTCTAGATGCAATAGTGGTATGTTTAAAGACACTGTTAATTTCTCAGCACTGCACTTCAATAGAAACACAGCGCAGACTGCAAATTCTGCAAAGCAACATTTCCGGAAACCTGTGGGACAACGTTAAACTTTGTAAGACACATGCAAAGGCATCATACATTGCGGTAAGTTAACTGCCTAGCTAGGAGCTGCTTAGCCTATCTGTGTTACATTAACATGAGCTAACATAGCGAAAGATAAAGCCAAAGGTAATGTTCTTAGACACGATTCAGACACAACTTAATTTTGTTTTTTTCAGTATTAATCCACATCCAAATAACAATTTAATACAATATTTTTTTTTCAGGGAAGGCATAAACCAACCAACTGTAATACATGTCACTTCTACATCTGGAGTGAAGCTATATTGTCATTTAGTTGCTCAAATGCTCAGCACTAGCACCTAGCATAGCAGTGTGTTGTGACACTGCTTTTGTTTTTAGACCAACACATAATAACCCAAAATTATTGTCTTGATACTGTCATAAGACTTTTTATCTGTCCAGGACTCAGTCTTGTCTTGTACTCGAACTTCTTTGGACTCGGTCTTGACTTGGTCTCGACTAGTCCTGGTCTTGGACATGTCTTGGACCCGACAAAGGTGGTCTTGACTTCGGCCCTGCTATCAAGCACTACCCAACAATACTCAACACTACCAAAACTATCCAACGCTACCAAACACAATCCAACATTACCCACCACTATCCACTAAATGCTGCTGCATAAGCAGGTACAGTATTTGCTAGAGAACAGGCCTCCGCAATTCGCAATCCTATAAGACCGTACGTTTATGTGTGAATGACTGTACTTAAGATATACTATACATGCATGTGTTAGAAGTCCAAGGCTATTCTGCACTGAAGTCTAGATGAGAGGTGGGGACTACAGGTTCAGGGTTGATGGGTGACGTTTTGAATGAGTGAGTGCATCTGCTGTGGAGTTGCTAATGGTCACCTGACCTAATTATTTACATCAGGGAACAGGAACTGGTATTTTGGCCCAGTGGTTAGATGATAGATGCACAGAAAGAGGTTGTTGCCAGCTTGGTAGAAGGGGCTGACTGTGGGTTACGCCAGGATAAACAGGGCTTAGTGACTGAGCCGTGGTATGGTCCCTGTCAAAAGGGCAGCCAGCGACGTCCTCTTTACTTTATGTTTCTTTGTCGGAGTTGAAGTACACCCACTTGTTTGACAACAACCATACTGACCACTCAGGACAGTCATTTGTTTTTATACATGTGTGCTAGGCTAATCTCATTCATCACCTATACAGCCGCAGTTGTATTCCCAGGCTACTGGCCTACAAAATAAGCCACTAGAGTGCGACGTGGAAAGGCACCCCATCCAACTATTCACCTTCCACCTCGCGCCGTTGTGCTGTGAAGCAGTAACTTAAGCCACCTCGCCACACTTAGGCTCCTCAAAGCAGGAATTGTGCTGAAGTTTGAAACAAAAAAATGTATCTGGGTGATGTTATTTTGAAAGTTGATGGTCACATGAAAGTAGTTGGTTCAGGTTAAAGGGTTAAGACAAACAATTTTATGATCCTATGACAGTTAATCAATCTACAGTCATTTGTTAGTTATAACCAAATAAACAACAATAACATATGAATGTAACACATTGGGTTTTCCTTCATAAAGCCCATGTACAGTAGCTCAATTGGTAAGAGCATAGCACTTTCGTCATGAAGGTTCACGGTTCAATTCCCACAGGCTCTGGAAATGTATGTACTCACTACTTTAAGTCTCTCTGGATAAGAGTGCCTGCTAAAAGGCTTCCATGTGAATAAAAGCAATGTGTCATCGCTGGAGTTAGACTGTTGTTGCTGTCATGCATACAGTATCTTAACCAACAGCCCTCCTTTCAGACTTTGACTGGTCTTAAATATCTCTACAAGCACTGCCTGAAATTAGCATTTTATATCACATTTTTAAGGACACATCATTGCATAACAGTTTGAAAATAGCAGAGAACAGGCCGAAATTACCAACAAACATACGGCTGACACAAGCTTTGCCTTAATAGCAGCCCAAAATAAAACCCTGTATGTTGACAAACATCAAAGATGAAGGCATCATACAGAGTAATCCATTATGACAGATAAACATGATCCATCACGGTTGATTTCTGTTAAACATTTCCATTTTTTTATTTCTTTTATTTGGCCATCCAAGAAATTGCATCTGATTCCAGAAAACAGCAAACCATAAAACCGAAGCATTTATCAATCTGATATCTCACTCTCGTCTGTGTCCACTGCATATCTATTTTTATCACATGGTCAGGTCGCTGAAACCAGAGAACATCCTCAAATTATAAAATCAATTCTAATACAAATATTCATCATAGCATTTCAATTCCGAGAAAGCTGTTCTGGTTAGATCGGTTAACGCCACTCTAAATATAAGTAAGATTGATGAGCACTCAAAAGGCATTGGCACTATAGTACACAGTTGCAAAACTACAACAAAAAACAGAAAGTGTCCTTCACAAGGCCAACATAAAACCAACCAGGCTACTTACTTTTGTTTTAAATATAATGACAGTGAATGTCAAAACATCCAATGGTCAGCGTATTTACGTCTCATCACCAATTTCTGTTCTGTATGTTACACTTCATTAACATCAGTTGTAGACAGCCAGAGTATCAAGTATACTGCCTTCAATAAGCCAATTACAATACATTACTGAATACAGGTGCTGATTGACCTACCGATCTTATCGTTTTCATAACTATTTCTATGGTATAGTAAAACACATGCATTCATTACTCCCCTGTGATTAGACTCAGAGCTGAATCCACTTTCATAGTATAGAACACTCCTGCTCTCACACTCAATTTCTGGAAACATCCTCCTGATTCCCGGGGGACCATAAATATGCCATGCCGTAATGGATTCACTTTAAAAAGTTTGATTGTGAGTGCGCGCGCGTGCCAGTGTACGCCAGTGCCGGAGTGTGACTTAATCTCTTTGACAAGCAGCCTTTCACAAAACTAAAACAGGAAAATGTTTTTCTCACCCATTGCCTAGCTGACTTCTCTGTAACATTTGCAGGGCTCTCAATACATTTTTACACAAACCACTGCATAATTCAGAGGATGTTTACTGCAGGTCACTTCTATGCACTGTACTTCTTGCGCTACCATACAATCTAGAAGAAGCATTTTAAAACAAATATTTGGACCCCTGTCACTCATTCCACTCCCTCATGTTCCAATTATTGAGCCCACACAGCTTTGTGAAGCCTTCGTCTCCTTTTCCAACGTTGAAAACAGGCTGACTGCCCCAACATTACTGACTCTCCCAGCTCACCGCAGCTTATGAACCTCATTGGTTATCAACTATCTGGTCTTCACAATACAAGTCTGAGAAATCAATCCCTCTTTTTTGCCTTGTGCTTCAATTATTGTCTTTTGAACTCTATGAAGCAGCACAGCTTGGAGAATGAAAGAAACACAGATAGATAGCATCAATGTTTAACAGCCGCTGGGATTTGTTTCCCGGTGAAAAAGGTTTGGAATACTGTTGTCATCAGCAGCTTTGGGAGCTAGTCTTTGTTAAAAGCTTAAAACAGCCTGTTCCTGCTTCTTCTAAAGACACAAGACTAGGGAACAAACCAAAGCAACTAGACAAATCCCACATAAACGAGAAAAATCAGAATCTCCTCACTAACTCCCTCCCCATTTGGCCCTACAGTGGAGAAGGAACCAGCTTTAATTGCCAAATGTTTCCGGAGAACGAGAAAGAAACATAATTGTCATTTCCATCTAAGCCACAGTGATCAAAGCAGCCTGCACTCACAGAATACTGATGGGGAGTTTTGCCTAGAGCCTAACCTACGTGCCAACCAACCAGCTAGTCTGATAGATTCAGGATGCTGCAGTCTCTCAACACCCTGTGAATCCCCTCCCGTTAAAAAGTGCTCTTTGTCTATCTGGGGCAGAGGGGGAGTTCCAACCTCAGATCAAAACAGCAGCTGCAGCTCAACATAAACATTAAAATCATCACCAAGTGAAAATACTACAAACAGTGTAGGAGAGTCAATAAAGCCAGGGTTAAATATAGCATATCAAAATGTACAACTGGATACATAAGAATTGAACCATAGGCTTCATAAACAATGGGGTATTACTGAAAATCAATACAATTATTTTCTGGAAGGAAAACAATTTTCCATGTAAAACATGTTTATTTCGCTCTATTATTTGAGAGAAATTACATTTAGATTTATAAAAAAATGTTCAAAATATTGTAAATAGTTTTCCATTTCATGTCGCCTCTACTCCTGAAAATCTGCTTTTCCAAACCAAAGGATCCCAATTTCTAAGTCTTTAAAAAGTAATTTTAACCTCTTAAGGAGCAGTCTCCTGCCCGTGGGAGATTTCGCCCCAAAAAAATTTAAAGTATACTAGAATCACAGTTCAAAAGAGCAGATGTCTTATATGTACATAAATATTTGAATCTCACAAATTGACCTAAATTATACGATTTAAAATAGCTATGACAACAATAAAAAGCCACGGAACACTGTAACGTGAGTGCATTGTAAACAAACCCAACTGTTCAGCTAATACATCCATGACTCAGCTAATACATCCACATATGACAAAAGAATATGTACTTACAGTCAGCTATCTTTCTCTGATTCGTCATCGAAAGGATCCCAGCAATAAAATGGATCATTGTTTTCGTTGGTATAATCAATTTGTTATGTGAAACTAACTTTGGATATGTTTTTTTAGGTGGAATTTGACCATTAGGGGGCAATCCTTAAGAGGTTAAATAAAAAGAATATTACAATAAATACTACAATAATTACTTTTTCATCAAATAGAACTGTATCAAACACTGATGGTGTGATAGTGTAGGTCATTTGTTAATTATGTACTTAAATAATGTGCAAAATCATTATTCAAATTTTTACTACTTTTAAATGTTCTGTCTAAGGCATGTACAGTAAATAGGATAGACAGCTAATCCCTTCAAAATAATGTATAATGAATGTTCTACAACATATTCCTTACTTAGGTATTTCCTGTGATAGACCTGAGGGATGATGTTTGATTAATTGTCTTGAATGTAGAAAACCATGTGGAAAAGCTCATGCAATTAGCCCAGGTGCACTATATAGTGCAATAGATAAAAAATAAAATTAATATGTATTTCATCAAATATTCTGTTTTTCGTAAAAACAAAATCAAGGTCTTCATCAGGTCTCTACAGTGTGACAATTTTAATCGTATATATGACTAAAAAATGCAAGCAGTTGCACGCTTGCGAGTAATGATTTACACACCAAAACTAATACTCTCCTAATTGTAGTATTTCTGCTGTTTTGTTTCATTGATGGTAAGTGTACAAAAAACTTAAAAAACGCTTATGCAATGCAAAACTTAGTCTAGTTTCACCAAGCGATAAAACCACGGATGGCTGGACCAGTGCTGCCAACTTAGTGACTTTTCAGACCTCTAGCTTGCCTTCCTGCCCGGACTCAGATGCACGCCTAATGTACTATTCGTCTACTCTGTTCAGTGAGACTGAAAGCAAGGGAGAGGTGAGCTGCGTGACAAGGCGGGAAGACTGAACGGCACAGCTAGTTGACCGCACGGCAGTTAACATACTTTAGACATAAATGAGCTGTGCATGTGTAAACAGTGTTGTCAAGGACCAATCACAAATCACTGTATTGTTTGCTCCCTTTTGTTTTAAATTTAAAGAGTTTAATTTGTCCATTTATTTTTATTATTTTCATCCACTTAATCAAATATGATCTATAGACAGTTGTTGTGTCAATAAATGTTTTTGTTGTTTTCTGTGTTACTGAACACATTGTCCACTACACCTAGCATATTACAGTACATGTGATCATAAACGCACAGGCCAGCAGTATGTCTGTGTCAAACAGCTGTAACCTGCGCTGCTTCACTGAAGACCATGTCTCTACTTTCTTTGGATTTGCATGTATTTCACATACAGTAGTATAATGCATTTTATTTTTACCAAATATTTGAGGAGATGGCTGTAATAACAAAGCATTAACCACTGTTTACTGTGACTTGTGCCCAGGTGGCAGACAATAACACAGCCTGCTTATATGTAGGTCTAGATGATTTGATTGACAATTCTGGATGGGTGGACTTTAAAGTCAAACCAAGGAACTGGCAGTTTAGCGTAACAATGGCCAATATAGATTAACAATGAGATGATCATGTTTGTATAGCTGAAATCATTTAGTCATACTACTTATCTAGCTCAGGTGACTGTTAAACAGATTACATAGGCCATACAAATGTACCCCCTGCCCCTATGTCTTTGGCTATATTTGAATCCTGGTGTAAAATTGTTTGTGCCAACACTTTGCACCTACATTTTCTTTGTGTGTGTGCCCATATTTTTCAATTTAGGTGCACATGTGCTCCTTGTAAAAAAGGCCAAAGAAGAGCCCTGCTTTAAAAACACAATTAAACACAATTAATGGCTTTCATGGTGGCTTACAAAGTTGACACTAATCAAGTTTCATGAAGAAAAACCTGATAGCTCAAACAGATGATACTTCTGTTTAATGATTTAAGTCAAGCAGAAAAAACACAGAGATATTTAATTTCACAAAGAACACTAAAGCACCACTTTTCTCACAGAGAATATTAGAGTACCACTCCTCACCACGCAGAGAACATTAGAGCACCACACCTCTTCACACAGAGAATGTTAGAGCATCACTACTCCTCATGTAGAGAACATTAGAGTATCACACCTCCTCACATGGAGAACGTTAGAGCATCACTACTCTTCACGTAGAGAACATTAGAGCATCCCACCTCCTCACACAGAGAACGTTAGAGCATCACTACTCCTCACGTAGAGAACATTAGAGCATCACACCTCCTCACACAGACAACGTTAGAGCATCCCTACTCTTCACATTCAGAACATTAGAGCATTATACCTCCTCACACAGAGAACGTTAGAGCATCACTACTCCTCACGTAGAGAACATTAGAGCATCACACCTCCTCACACGGAGAACGTTAGAGCACCATTTCTTTCAGACAGAGAACATTAGAGCACCACTCCTCCTCAGGCAGAGAACACTAGAGCCCCACTCTTCTCCTGGTAACTAATATTCAGCAGTGACTGCAGCTGTTATTACAACAGACAGAAGCCTGTTGCATCATTCGCACTAGGGCCACAGTGAGTTGTGACCTAACATACCCTGATACTTCTCAGAGAGCTCACCTGAGTGGACTGGGCACAATGCAAAGTGGGTAGAACTGAGACAAGGACTCACCAAGAATCTGGATGGCGTTGCGACCAGGCCGTGGCACATGGTGCTGCTGAATGGTCTCATACAGTGTGCCCTGGCATAGCAGGAGAAAGCCCAGGCTAATCCACAGGCCCAGGATCCAGGACATGGCAGGGCAGCTGGAGGAGACCAGATACAGTAGAGCAATCAGGATAGTCACGGCTTAATCTAGGATAATCAAAAAAGATTTTATGAAAAGCCAAATAAATAAAAAATGAATATTCATAAATATTGTATTTTCTTTTTTTATTGTTGAAACAATTTCTCATAATTCTTGTGGATTTTATTCCACAAACCTCCACATTTTCAAAAAAAATCTGATGAAGTGCCATGGTATGCATTGATTAAGAATGCTCAGAACACACTTAGGGCCGGTTTCATGAACAAGGATTACGATTAGTTTTGGACTAAAAAAATCAAAATCAATGGATTTTTCCATCAAACTTGATTAGTCCAGGACTATGCTTAATCTGTGTCCATGAAACTGAATGCTTATGGTTGGTATAACGTGTAACTTGCTATGTTTAATTCAACCTGATTATGCATTATGCTTTGTTGTCCCCTGCTTTGCCTAATTATGGGGCTAGATTGTATGTACAAGATACAGAGTTGAATCAAGAACCCATAGATGTTTTTAAGAAAAAGACACTCTTGTATCGGGGAGTGCGCATGGCATAGTGGTCTAGTTACTGCATTTCAGGACAGTCTACGTCATGATAGTCAGTGATTCGAGCCTGACTATGTGTGCTCTGGCTTTCCCCGGATCTTCTGCATGAGGCAGTGCAAATTGGCAAAAAACTGCCTGGGATTTGGGTTAGCTCTGATTCTCTAACAATGGGTAAATTAAATTGCGGAGGTATAGTGGGTGAACGTAGTCATCCCATGCATCTGATTGAAGGCTTCCATGTTAGGTGAGAAGTGCGAAAAGAATTGGCGGCTGGGCGACATGTGGTTGGATGAACCATGTGCATGCCCCTCGTCATCCCACAGATCTGAACAAGAAGATGCTGTGCTGCGGACAAGGCAGGGTAGTGGTAATTGGGATGGGAGGCAAATTAATAGAAAAAAAAAACTTTGTATCTGAATTTTAACATAATCTAACTTTGTCTATATTGGTTGTCCGGTATTGTTATCTGTACACAGTAAAAACGGCTGTGTTAAATCAACACCCTAAGTTTTAAATTAACACTCTTCAGTGTCAATTTGGACCTATATAAACACTGAGAGTGTTAATTTAACACTTAGGGTGTTGATTTAACACAGCCGTTTTTCCGGTGTAAATCTGTGCACCAGTGTATTGTATGTTATTGAGTATTTTGTCCCTCAAGGCTATTTTCATTTTCCATGTGCTTTTTGGATTAAAACTCCTTTCGTTTTATCCTCAACCTTTCACGATTGTTTCCTCACTACACTGCACCATGGATCACCATTACACTCAGTGTGGGTCATGGGCAGGTAATCAGCATTTTACTGAAGGCTACCTTGGAATATATTATTTCACCTTCTGCCAAATCTTTCATCACTAAGCTACATTCCACAGTAGCATAAGATTTTCACTGTACAGTACATCAAAATGACATCTATTTTTCTGTGCATGTGATAAATAAAGTAAAAACTATTAAACACCTCTTAATCGAACCAAATGAGATTAGTGAGGAGAAAACAATACAGGGACATGAGCTCTTCGAGGAGAAATGGAAGCAACAAATGAGTGTAAACATGGAATGACGCGACTGATGTGAACCCAGGACGATCAGAACAGCTCTATCTGAAGAGAGAGAGACAAGGTCAGGCTTGACAAAAATCATACACGAGAACAGAAATGTTTTGACATATGAAAACAGACATTAGGCTAAAATATCCCAGACCAGTTTATATGGTATGCTAAAGAAAAACATTGTAGCATTTGCAGGATATCACCAAAAGATTTCCTCTACAATGACGGCCTTTGTTTGCAAGTATAAGTTCCAAAATAAATTAGTGCAAACTGAAGAATAGATCTAAACTCAATTGTGGGTCATAGATCAACCAACTTTTAGCATGAACTTGATCATGGCCATTCAAATGGGAATTCCTGTACGTATTGAATGGCCGTTCTACGGAAACATTGCCAAGAATAGACTGATTGGTTACAATTTAGGGTATATTTAAGTTTAGGCATTAATGCTAGGTTATTGAGGTTAAGGTTATAGGGTTAGGTTAAGATAAAAGGACTGTCTTTACGTTTCGCAAACAAAATACGCTTTACATTTTTATGACTCTGGAAACATACATGTTTACGAATTTCCTGTTGTGCATGATTTTGTACGTATTTCCATGAGAACAGACAGGTAATATACACTCACTGGCCACTTCATTAGGTACACCCATTCAACTGCTTATTAATGCAAATATCTAATCTGCCAATCACCTCAATGCATTTAGGTATGTACCATACACACGGTCAATACGATCTTCTGAAGTTCAAACCAAGAATCTGAATGGTGATAAAAGGTGATTTAAGTGACTTTGAACATGGCATGGTTCTTGGTACCAGGCGGGCTGGTTTGAGTATTTCAAAAAGGGCTGATCTACTGGGATTTTCCCATACAACCATCTCAAGGGTTTACAGAGAATGGTCCGAAAAATAAAATATAACTTTTTCTGGCAAAAATTCCTTGTTGATGGCAGAAGTCAGAGGAAAATTGAGCAGATTAAAAGGCAACAGTAACTCAAATACAACCAAAGTAGGCAGAAGAGCATCTTTGAATGCAAAACAAGTCGAACATTAAAGCAGATGGACTAGAGCAGCAAAAGACCACACCGTGTGAAACTCCTGTCAGCTAACAACAGGAAACTGATGCTACAATTTCCACAGGCGCATAAAAATTGGACAATAGAAATTGGAAAAATGTTGCCTGGTCTGATGAGTCTCGATTTCTGCTGCGACATTTAGATGTAGGCTCAGAATTTGGCATTAAAGCATGGATCCACCCTGCCTTGTATCAAAGGTTCAATCAAGCACCATTGGGATGTGGTGGAACGAGAGACTAGCATCATGGATGTTCATCCAACAAATCAACAGCAACTGTATGATGCAATAATGTCAGTATGGACCAAAGTCCTGAGGAAAGTCCCAAGCACCTTTTTGAATCTATGCCACAAATAATTAAGGCAGTTCTGAAGGCAAAAGGGTGTCCAACCTGGTACTAGCAAGATGTACGTAATGAAGTGGCCGATGAATGTAGTGATGTACTGGTATCAAACACCCGGTGGTTATGTTTTTGATACCCTTCCTGCAAGTCATTCTAGCCGCTGACTACCATTTCTTCACCCACTAGCCAACGCTGGGACCTGCACTTTGCCCTATTGTGACTGACAACTCATCCCCCCAGGTGTTTTAGCTCCTTTAGGTTTACAAGGCAAAATCACCAGTGTTAAATCAACTCTGAGAGTGTTAAAGTAACACTGTCAGTGTCTATATGCTTCCCATTGGCACTATATAAACACTGAGAGTGTTAATTTAACACTCTCAGAGTTGAATTAACACTGGCAATTTTGCTGTGTACATTAGAACTTTAACACTGAACAACTGTCCTGTGCCCTTGTTCTGTATCAGTCACTCAAGTTCAAACTAGTCACCAGTGTGTTTACAGATATGCACAGATGTCTTCTGTTGCATCATTCAGTAACAGTCCAGTCATAACTAAATCCTATAAAGAATTTGTTTTCTGAAAATTACACACAGTCTACATGGTCCACTAGGCATTATACATTTGTTTTATTCTTTTTTTTAATGCATTGCGCAGTGTATCTCCATTTTTTTCAAAGCCGAATTTCACGATGCCCAATTCGTGACTCCTTGCCTTGTCTTAGTAACTCCCAGCATGCAATGGAGACTCAAAAATCGGACATGGGTGCTCTGAAGCACGTCCTGGCAAGCTGTTCTGCTTCTTTTCAGACTTCAACACTACTTGCATACTTCATTATGACTGTAAAACTGATTTTATTAGTTTTCGTACTAATAAAATAAGGTGACTTAAAATGTGATAGCAGGTTGACCTAATACACATGGAACACCACAGTGCAATGGAAACGTGTGTTTAATAGAAAAGTGAACAGGAATATTACCGTAACATTATGGGATCCATTAGATCCCGTTTAAAGTTGACTGCTGAAAACTGATAATGTTGTTGTAGAATAAAACATCTATATAGATTACCCTATTAAAGACTTCCCAAGTCTACTTGGTTTATTTAATTAATAAATATGTATGGTTAAACTAACAGCTATTATTCTGTGGAAGGGTTTTGCGTTTCTAAACGGTGAAATGTCACGTTAAATGGGGATAAATGTACACAAGCCTAGGCTATTATATTGCCATTACTGTACATTTGCTTGCAATAAAGGTAGCTGAGGAAATTTAACTGATTAGGATTTAACTGTTTAGCAACTTTTGTGCATCATTTCGATTTAAGCTAAATACCTCATTACCCAAATGGCATTGCAAAACTACTGAATATTCAACAGTCAGAAATTAAGCATAGCATATCATTAACGGTACATTGAAATCCCCTCGTGCAAATCCGCGGCAAGTGCTAGGTCTATAATCTACAGTTTTGTGGAAATGTGTACTATTCCCAGGGGAATGCGTTTTACCGCGCCGTTTCTCTGCAAACTTCTTTTTGCCTGAAGAAAACTTCATCTTCCCTGAAAAATTGTATGAAGTAACTGTTCTTTCGTCCTCCTTTTCTTTTCAGCTCTGAGGATCCCGGACTGTCCGCATGAATCATGTCAAAGAAGCACTGTTGTCCTGATCGACAGCGCGTCAGAACAGTGAAGGAGGGGCACAAGGTATTTGGACCACACATGCATTTTAAGGTAAATGGAAACTTTATCGAGTTAGTTGCAACGTTATATTATAATTAATTATCATGTGTTAAGGCTATAAAGGCTACACATTTTGCGAATTCCAATCTTATTGATAAATAAGAAAGCGAAATGCAGTTCATGCACGATTGACCATTGCGCCTAATTAGCGGGTTGGTCGCGGTTTTATGGTCAAATCAGACCATTGATTTATGTCTTCTTGATGGTTGTGGAATTCGTAATTTTTAACGAGTACGTTTCCTTACCTTTTCTAAATTATTTGTATGCACCGTTCATTTAGACTAAAAAAGAGCACAACCCCCCCTCCACAGGCACACCTGCGCACCAAATAAAGCACGATATTTTTCATAATTATGTTTTACCATGTTTACAATGGACAATTGTAAATGGAAAATAAATGCGTTTTACACGCTTCAGCAAAGGTTAAATATGTCAGTACAATATACATGACACATTACATACATTTAATGTACATTGGAAAAAGGACATACACATGTATGTGTAAAAAAGCCTTATAAAATGAATGAATAGTGTAGACTGACATGCAATTTGGCTTGTAATATAATATTTGTAAGAAGCAATGTTTTGTATAGGTAGTATTACACTGACATTGCTGCCCTACTTAAAACTGAATGGAACTTCCAACATATCCAACAGTCAACAGGACATATTTTGGATGTCCAGAGATCAGATAATACATTGAATAAACCGTACAGTTTTCCAATCCAATGTATGTATGGAAGCTATGGTACATGTTGTGCCGGTCTCTGGCTAAAAGCACGTACCTGTCTGCTTTATACACTGACTCCTGCATCTCTCCCACTTCTTACTAACATGACATTTACCTTTATCGTAAAAAAAACAAAAAAAGACAATCATAATTGTTTTAATAGACGTAAATTTTAGAAGGATCCGATTAAAATCAAAGAGCACAAACAGTCCCAGAGAACAGCCCTACACCCTTACCTGAGTGGTCTGTGTGGTCAGGAGAAAAGGATTCCTGCTGTTAAAATTACCGTCTGTCCAACAGACTCACACCACGGTCTTAAATCCACCCATAGTCTGAACGGCCAGGGATTCCCAACAAACTTCCAGGTGTAAATGAGCACAGCGCTGCAACGGTAGCAGGGGGAGAAGCGAGTGTTTCTGCCAACTCCTCTGGCACCCTTCGAGTCGCTCAGTGCGTCTGAAATCCTGGGAGTGCAGTCACCAGCTTACAGCCATGACACAATGTCACAAACTAGCCAGCGTTTACATGTACAGGGCTGAGAGCTGCTCACTCCACTCTTCCATCACTACAGACAGCATCTCCTCTCACGCAGTCTCCCGGTCTCTCTCTACTCACTCCTGGGGGGTTAAAGCCCCTCTGGTGACGACAAGGAGTTCTTCTGACTCCTCACTTCTCACACGAATGGAGATCAGCTCCAGCGGAACGACAGTTCTGTCTCCTCTTGGCTCCGTCCCCCCATTGAGAAGCTGCGCTGATTGTGTGTGCGGCTCAGCACTCTATCGAAAGCCCTAAGTAGTGTGTGTGTGCGTGCGTGCGTGCGTGCGTGTATTACAACACAGCCCGGCCAGAGAGAAAGAGAGGGAGAGAGCTGGATCACATGTCTTAAAGCAAGACTGTCCACTTCTGCACGGAGACAACATTATCATCTAATGAAGCATGCCTATTAATCCTCCTCCAATGTACCGTAAGACATGGTTCTCTGTGCTTTACAGCTGGGTTGTTTTTCATAGTGTGTGTGTGGTTGTGTGTGTGTGTGTGTGTGTGGTTGTGTGTGTGTGTGTGTTTGTTGAGAGGGTGTGGATAGGAAGGAGTTTGCCTCTTTTACTCATTGCCTTCCAGTGTTTGAAGGGAGATTGAAATATGCTCAGAGCGGGATGCTTTTAATAGAAGGGAGTCTGCCTCATCCAAGCTCTGTAATCACCACATTATCCAGTGCTGGCTGCTTTGCTGGCTTGCCTGTTTTTGTGTTGGCTTGGAGCCCTTTTTTAGCACCCAGCTCCTCTGGTTGTTTCACACCTCGCAAACAAAGTTGCCTGTGCTACAGCTGGCGTGGTGGACATTCCCCCTGTGTTCAGTCAAAAACCTAATCTGCTGGCTCACTGGGTTAGATGTCCGTCGCTTTTTGCGTTGTTGCTGCTAGTCCACGCTCAGGCAGTACGAAACCACCCCAACAGTGTTTATAAGGTTAATTAAAAGGGGGTTTAACTCAGGTTCCCTCCCTGTCCATATAGCTAGACCTAATGCCCAGGTTAATGCACCATATCGGCCAGAGATCTAGTCCAGCCTGATATCTCACAGAAAATATAACCAGAGTATGCTGTTTACAGAGCACAGATGATGCTGGTATGTAGTGGAGGCTGAAGGTACCGGTGTGCTTTAGTTTTCTGTGTGGATTTGTGCATATTTTGTATTTCAGCCCTTATTGAAGCATGCATATGTATGTGCAGAACGGTTAGAGCGCGTTGAAGCTGTGGGCAGATGTAGCTGGCTCTTAGCTCCCTGGCAACTGGTTCACGGCGTGTTTGAGTTGGGAACGGCTGTGTTCACCTGAGCAGTGGTGGTCATCCCAGCTGGCGGGCATAGCAGACCCCGTGTGTACTCCCTCCTCTGCAGGTGCCTCCCACAGCCTGAGCACGCCACCGTTACCAGCGGCGTGGGGTGGGTGTGGGGGGCTGAACAGGAAAAGTACATTGCAGCAAAATGGACAGAGAGAGAGAAATGATATTTATTATTCTCTCTGTTGGCTTTCACAAAGGGAAAAGTGCCTTGGAGACCTGTGGTGGGAAATTGGCACAGTAAAATAGAGGTTGTTAACAAGGCCTTGTCATGGTAGGGCTATACCAAGAGTAATACTGGGGAAGTTATAGCCATACACTATACATCACCAGGTTTAAATATACAGTATAGGGCTATTATGGAAAATATGCTTTATGGATGGGGATGCTGTCATAGGTTCTTATGTTAGGTAGCAAATGTCTCGGCTCAGGCCGTGGCGGAGAGTTGTCAACAACCGGAGGCTTGTTAATTGACTGATTTAGTGCAGCTCATTTAGGGCTGGGCGAAATGGCCCGAGACGAATATCACAATATATTTTGTAGCTTCTGACAACTAACGATATATATCTCAATATTTAGTTATTTTAAAAGGTTGGAAAGTGTGTATGCATATTTTAAAAAAGGAATTACCTATATTGAAACTCACTTTAGAAAAATTATACTTTAGGTGTGCAAAACAAATTTTTTGGAACGTTTGCCAGAGTTGCAGATCTCTATTCATTTAATCATAAAATGTATTTCAGTAAAAGGAT
This sequence comes from Umbra pygmaea, assembly GCA_016801145.1. Lineage (NCBI taxonomy): Eukaryota > Metazoa > Chordata > Actinopteri > Esociformes > Umbridae > Umbra > Umbra pygmaea. The sequence continues at coordinate 4,274 of JACXGM010009061.1, read as the reverse complement.
AATGCTCAATCAAGTCAGATTTGGTAAGTATGACAAAATTGTCAGCTCTATTTTCTATACCCGAGGTTCTCAATATATATACATTTTTTTGGTCAAACGATTATTTGCATATGTAAAGAAAGAAGAAATGTACAGTAGTCTGTTCACTAACCGTGAACTCTGTAGAAATGTATCAATCAGGTTAAAAAAGCAATACAAGCGATCTAATTTATGACGGGTGATATGTAACATATTTGAACATACATTACATGCTCCCATATCATTTGTGCCTACTCTTACGTCTTTACATTTTAGCTCTGCACTGATTTTTCTGTTTTTTTTCTGAAAAATACGATGTTACTGCAGCAGTTGTCTATCTGCGGTTTGCTGAAAATGTCTGCTGGAGGAAGCACCAGCTTTTCAAAATTTCTTTCACACTTATCCCATTCTACTGCGCGATCGTGTATCTCAGGTGCTGTAAAAGTTTTGTTGTACAAATAGGCTACCTCTGGCTGCGAAAATGTCAATGCAGTTGTGCACGCACAGGAAACTCTTATGTTAAACATTTGATCGCTTAAAGAAATAATACTTAATCTAAAGTATATTATCTTAAAACTTCACCGTTAACCGTTATGATATTGACTGCCTCTTTAAACTACTTAATTTATTAGAGTAGCACGATCCAATCCAAAGTAGAATATACTGACAAAACTAGATATATTGCACAGCCCTAAGCTCATTGCAGGACAATTACTTCATAATCCAATCACTGGTCTTGTCTCTGCTTTCATACCGGCTATGTATTGCTCATCAGTACTTGTATTTATTTTCCTGGTTGTATGCTTTTCTATGTCGTTCATTGTCTCCACATAAGTATTTGCAGTTGATGTTCTGGTCTTTTATATGTATGCTGTCTCTACGGTAGTTTGTGGCTTTGCCCGTTTTATGTTGAGTTATTTGCCTTAAATCCAAAGACCACACCCTGTTTGCACACCTTTGCTTTCAGTTTATCAAAGTATTTTGTTTTATTCCTGTTTGTTTTCACTCAAATCCTTTAATAAAATTCTCGCTATGGATTGCCGCTTCTGCCTCCTGCCTAATTAGCGTGAGTCGGGGAACTGAAAAGGAAGAATACGCCCGCCTCCAGTCATACTTCGGTTATGCCCCACCCATGACGGGGCTGAGGAAAGGAGACGACCCACTCAGTTCACCGAACAGGATTTTGGGATGGGTGCCACGTGGATGGGAGCAGGGTTGGGACCGAGAAGTACTCCCAGGGGAATATTGAGATGTACTCCTTGGATGAGGAGGAGTCTGATTTCGAAGACAGCTTTGAGGAGGAAGCCCTGGGGCCTTCCAGTTTCCGGACCCGTCTTATTCACATATTCACTTTTGTGTTAGGTCAAGGAAGCACCATCATTTTACCCAAGGGACATTTTCTGTGGGGGACATTGGGAGTAGGTGCTATACTGTTTCCCATGCAAAACCCAGCCTACCTGGGTTACCAGTCCATCTGTCTGGGTCCCCACAACACCTCTGCCCAGCTTGGAGGCCTGGGTCCCTACAAATCCTCTGACCAGCATGGAGGCCTGGGTCCCTACAAAACCTCTGGACAGCATGGAGGCCTGGGTCCCTACAAAACCTCTGGACAGCATGGAGGCCTGTGTCCCTACAAAACCTCTGGACAGCATGGAGGCCTGGGTCCCTACAAAATCTCTGGACAGCATGGAGGCCTGGGTCCCTACAAAACCTCTGGACAGCATGGAGCAGGGATGTGATTTTTCCGGATTAATCCGGAATTCCGGATTTTCCGACCTAAAAATGTGACCTACGTGAATCATGCAGATCTGTAATAAAAAGTGTGTGTGGGGGGGGGGGTCAAGAGCTGCCGGAGTGAAAAGGAGGGGATATGAGGCTGCAGGGCTCGACATTAAGGCTTGTCCGCTTGTCAAGGAGCTCGTAGAATCACTTGTCCGAATGGACAATAAAATTAATTGTAATTTTGTTTGTTCTCAAACACGTTTTGCTGCACAGTGGTCACATGACACAGACACACCTCTGTTTTCACACTGCTACAAGTGCTCATTCGCTGTTAACACTTCATCGACAAAAGTAGTCTAAAGCTATGCACATATAAAGGTTGTGATTTATTGCATATATATAATATACCATTGTGATATTCAATGTGTTACTGATGTTTAATAGTTGGATAAAACAATCACATCTTTTATTCAACTGCCCGACAACAATGACCGAAATAGAATGAGCGCGTGTCCGAAAGATAATTCAGAAGCATTGCGCGAGAGAATATTTCTTAAAAAGCGATACTTTTAATAGCATGTTCCAAAAGTTAATTTACATGCATGAATGTTGTTACGAGTCAGGGTTGGAAATTAGCACACGTGAAAAAAATGAGTTATTTCCCCAGTATTATAATCCACAGTAGGCTTTAAATTAATGTAGAAAATATAAAGGGCAAATAATGTATTACAGATGTGAGGGATTTAATACGAATATGATACGATTAGGCTATACAATGTTATTTTTCGTGATCGAAAAAATTAAAACAAGTAACCATTTCACGCGTAGAATGTTAATGTTAAGAGCTCGTTGGTGAAAACACGGGTGGTGGTGTTCGTTGAGTCTGACTTCATGTCTGATAGGCGGAATTCTGGTTTGACCAGAGAATCTTAAACACGCACACACATGTAACCGTAGGATATCAAAGTTCTCAATTGCAAACTTAGCTGATTAACAACTGATTAAGTCAAGTAGCTGATCTTACTTCGCCATAATATGTTTTCTTATTATTTATCATTTTTGTATCATTGCTGAAGAAGCATCTGCTTGCAATTTTGATGGGAGCTAATTAAAACAATGTTTGGATTATTTTCCCAGATGTTTTACAAACAGATTATTATAAAACAAATTTACAAATGTAAAATTAACTGCTGATTAAATAAATATTGTGGAATAGGTTACAACAATACATTTTTAGGCTACACCTCTAAAGTGTGTAATTACCTACTATTGGACATCTAAAAGTAGCCAGATAACAATAATAGTAGGACAACCAATACACTGATTAGCACAATTTGTCAATCATCTAAAAATCATTAGTCTCACAGACTTGTCTTCACAACATGTCTTTTTTGTATAACTTAGCCACTGGCTGGTGTATATTGAAGCAATATAGAAGAGGCAGTTGCGTTTTCATTTTTGAATTTGTAGAATTAGCTGGTAAAATTAGGCCATCCACCAGCCAGTGGCTAAATTAATTTCCCAGCCTGGTTACGATTTGAACTGCAACTGCTTGAGTTGGCAACCTTAAAGCGGTAGCTGAAACTTTTATTTCACATATTATGTCTCGGTCACAGAGGTAAAAACAGATGTAGCAGTAAACCATGTTATTTCTAACTGGGAATACATCAATTATACTTGAGAATGTTGTCAAACATATTGCCTAAATAATCTGAGTGACTGTACTTGTTGCCAGTGACCAAAATTTTTGTTTGAGGCCCTGTTGTAAATGTGAGGGCACTTCACGTTGAATTGAATTGCTGCTTTTAATAGCAAAGGAGTTTGGTATTTTTCTAGATGGCATTTAATGCCCTGGCCAATGACCTTGGTGCCATTGCAAAAATCTCTCCCTGAAAGGGAAAAGTTAAAATGGACTTTGATACTTTCACAGATCGCTGTAGAGCCTCTGTTAAAGCTGCTCGTGAGATGATCATCTCTTCCTTCTATTTATAAATAGCATCAAATAAACATGAATGAACATAAGAACAAATGTTGTTTTAACCACGGACGGAAAGGCGTCCCACTGTTACACATCCACCAAATAACTTATGTTGTAAAAAGATATATTTTATTTTTTTATATTCAAATAAGTTGTTCTCATGTGTCATAAAAACTTGGATGTTGCACATCTAGCTGTAAAATAAATAAAAATGGATTTTTTTGTTCAAATAAATTGTTATGGGTCCTGCTTCTATCAGGGGGCGGGGGTGAATGCTCTTAGTATATTTTCCTGCTTTTTTGTCCTTTGCCAATCACATGCATGATGGAGGCCTGGGTCCCTACAAATCCTCTGACCAGCATGGATTCCTGGGTCCCTAAAAAACCTCTGGACAGCATGGATGCCTGGGTCCCAAGAAACCTCCGACCAGCATGGAGGCCTGGGTCCCTACAAAACCTCTGGACAGCATGGAGGCCTGGGTCCCTACAAAACCTCTGGACAGCATGGATGCCTGGGTCCCTACAAAACCTCTGGACAGCATGGATGCCTGGGTCCC
>JACXGM010009060.1:0-28054 GCA_016801145.1 Umbra pygmaea | reverse complement strand
CCCTCCATGCCCGTGCCAGTGGCTCCGCCCTCTATGCCCGTGCCAGTGGCTCCACCCTCCATGCCCGTGCCAGTGGCTCCACCCTCTATGCCCGTGCCAGTGGCTCCGCCCTCCGTGCCCGTGCCAGTGGCTCCACCCTCCATGCCCGCGCCAGTGGCTCCGCCCTCTATGCCCGTGCCAGTGGCTCCACCCTCTATGCCCGTGCCAGTGGCTCCACCCTCCATGCCTATGGCTTTGCCCTTTGTGCTTGAGTGAGTGACTTGCACATTGCCATTGTCGGGTGAAGTGCACCATGACCAGTGCCAGTTCCACCGCTCCTTCTGTCAATGCCAGCTGTGCCGCCCCTCTGCCAGTGCCTGCTGCACCACCCCTCTGCCGGTGCCTGCTGTGCCACCCTCTCTGTCTATGATTGGGTGTATTGTTACCTATTCTGTGTTAGAACCGTATTGCTACATATTTGTTCACTCTTGCTCACTCATTATTAAATATACAACTCTGCATTTGCTTTCTGCTTCACTTCACTCCCCCTAGTACGTGACAGAATTATGGACCAAAAGATAACCGTTAATTAATATCTAATGTTAATACAGCATTTAGATGCTACAAGTGGTAGCCTAAATGATGATTAGAATTAATACTGTCATTATGCATAGTGACAGACCTTCTGTGGATCTTTCTGATAGGATGGAAGTGAAGATGGCTTTCTACTATTTGATGTTTTGGTATATTAGGGCAGATTATGTACACATTTAAAGGTAATTTACAATAATTTCTCTTTCATTAGTCTTTAAGCCGGATATCAATTTAAAGTGATTTGCTTGTTATTTAATGTTAGTTAGCTAACTTTAGGTCTACAGTAACCTATGTGTGGTAAAGAAACAACACTGGCAGTGAGAGTGTAGGCTAGGTGATACGATATTGACATCTCAAGGAAAACAATCATCACAGTAGCCATAGATGATTGTTTTCTAAACAGTTCATCTTTGTGAAACCATAACATTAGTGATGATCATAAAGCAATTGTATATCTCTTAATTCCTATACCTGGATCTACTGAACTGTAGTTATGGACATAAGAAAGTTCTTCAAGAGAGGTGGTACTGGCAGCTTTGCTGAAGGTCAGTCAGGTAAGAAACAAGGGTTCCATTAGACAATACAAAGTTTGAATGGATTGATCACTCATTAAGCCTTAATTTATTGTACATTTGAGTTTAATAACAATAATGTCACAAATCCGCCCCGCTGACCTCTCTCCCCCTCCTTTTGTGTGCCTTCCCTCCCTTCTGGTTCCTTTGTGTGTGTGTCTGGTCTGTTTTGTGTTTGTTTGTCTGTTCCAATCCCAGATCACCACACACTATGAAGGCACCCGTTCCTGAGCAACAGTCCCCATCAGTGACTATCTCCTGCACCTGTTCCTCTGTCACACCTGGGCTGATTGCTGCTCTCCCTTCTTAAGGGAGATGACAGCGATCAGTCCTTGCCAGATTATTGTAATATGCAGTATGTAAAGTCCCGAGCTACCCTAGTCCCGCCTGTCTGAGTGCAATGCTGTTTATTAATTTCTCTCAGACAGGGAAACGTATGGGCTCGCAAGGAGTAGGGACCACCTATGCGAGCCACACCACTGCAAGTCCCTCTTCCAGACCACGGATCACCTTCCCGGTTACTATCCAGTATAAAGGTCAGTCATTGCAGTGTGCTGCTTCACTTGATTCTGGAGCAGACAACAGTTTAATAGATGAAGAATTAGTGCGCCAATTCAGCATTGGTGAGAAACATAGATGCCAGGACCATTGATGGCAAGAATTTAACTCACATCACTACTAGAACCCAGTTAATGACATTACAACTATCTGGAAATCACCACGAAGACATAAGCTTTCTTGTCATTTCTTCACCTCAAGTTCCTATAATTCTGTGGCACACTTTGCTGGTTAAGCATAATCGTAACATTGACTGGGTTACTAGTAAAATAACAGGATGGTCTCCTTCTTGCCATGCTTTGTGTTTAAAGTCAGCTATTCCCTCATCCCATTCTAAATCTGAAACTGTTATTCCCCCTGTGGATCTGACTAGTGTTCCTTCTGATTACCATGATCTGGCAGAGGTCTTCAATAAAGACAGGGCCCTAGATTTACCTCCTCACCATCAGTATGATTGTACCATTCATCTCCTGCCTGGGTCTACATTTCCTAAACCAAGGTTATACAGTGTTTCCAAACCAGAAAGGGAGGCACTGGAGGAATACATCCAGACAGCGTTGACAGCCGTTCACATTCATCCATCCTTGTCTTACTTGGGGGGCAGGGTTCTTCTTCGTAGGGAAGAAAGATGGCAGATTGTGACTGTGCATCGATTTCAGCGGTCTGAATGACATAACTATTAAAAAGAAGTATCCACTGCCTTTGATGAATTCTGCTTTTGAGTAACTACAAGGTTCAACCATCTTCACCAAACTGGACCTCAGGAATGGTTACCATCTCATTTGGGTCAAGGAGGAAGATGAATGTCTCACAGGATTCAACACACCGTTAGGTCACTTTGAATATTTGGTTATGCCCTTCGGATTGACCAATGCCCCTGTGGTGTTTCAGAATTTCATTGATGACGTACTATGTGACTTCATTGGACTGTTTGTTTTTGTGTACATTGATGATATACAAATTTTCTCACCTGATCCCTCTACTCATGTCCAGCATGTTCGCCGCGTTCTGATCAGCCTCGCGGAGAACCGTCTGTTTCTCAAAGCCGAAAAGTGTGTTTTCCACTCCAAGACCACCTCGTTCCTTGGCTTTATCGGGGAGGATAAAGATGGATCCTGTCAACGTCCCAGCCATTCTGGATTGGCCAACGCCTGAGTCCTGTAAGCAACTCCAGAGTTTCCTTGGGTTTTCTAACTTTCACTGACTTTTTATATGTAACTATGGCCAGGTTGCTTCCCCTTTGACAGCACTTACTTCGACATTACGTCCATTCATCTGGACACATGCTGCTGACCAGGCCTTCAGGGAATTAAAATCACCACAGCTCCCATCCTCATTCAACCAGACCCTGACAATCAGAGTTCATCATCGAGGTTGATGCCTCCAATTCTGGCATAGGAGCAGTACTCTCCCAACATTCTACCACTGATGGTAAAGTACATCCCTGTGCTTTCCTGTCTTCTCGTTTGTCTCCTGCAGAGAGAAACTATGACGTTGGGAATCGGGAATTGCTTGCTTTCAAAGCTGCGCTTGAGGAGTGGCATCACTGGTTCGAAGGCGCAGAGCTACCTTTCATTGTGTGGAAGGACCATAAGAACTTTGAATACATCAGAACAGCTAAGCGCCTCAGCTCACGGCAGGCCAGGTGGGCTTTGTTTTTTGGTTGTTTCCGTTTCACTCTTACTTACAGACTGGGATCGAAGAACGGCAAGCCTGATGCCCTCTCGAGAATGTATGACAAGAAGGAGAGTGAGACTCCTCTCCCGAACACCATCATACCCAGCCAGTGTGTAGTGGGAGCTATCACCATGGTCAGCCTCTCCTCCGGATACCACCCTCAGTACAATGGCCAGGCAGAGAGGGTGAACCAGAAAATGGCGACCACCCTGCGCTGCCTGTGTTCTGCAGACACTTACCACTGATCCCCTGAACTCCCCTGGGTTGCTTAAACCCATAACACCCTGCTCACGGCAGCTACAGGTATGTCCCCATTCCAGTGCCGGTTAGGCTATCAACCTCCTTTATTCCCGGCCCATGGAAAGGATCGGTCTGTGCCCTCTTTGCAAGCCCACATCCGTTGGTGTCATCGGAGTGGGCGGGGGGCATTGTTGCAGAATTCTGAAGCATACCGGCGGCAAGTCAACAACCGCTGCTCCGGTTAACACCCCAGGTGACATGGTGTGGATGTCGTCTAAGAACATGCCCGTCCGGTCGGTCCATGAAGATCCAACCTGTGTTCCACATGTGTTGTCTCAAACCCATTCGTCTCTGTCCCCTGTTGCCCCCTTCTCCTAGACCTCCGCCTCCATGCCTCATAGATGGCGGCCCGGCCTACATGGTCCGCCGCCTCCTGGACTCCCGGCGTCTGGGTCGTGGGGTCCAGTTCCTCGTCGACTGGGAGGGGTATGGACCCGAGGAGAGGAGCTGGGTTCCCTGTTGCCACATCCTCGACGGTTCCCTGGTCCGGGAGCTCTACCGTCGGAAGCCAGGGGCTCCGGGTGGTCCGCTCGGTGGTGTCCCTCGAGGGGGGGGTAATGTCACACATCTTCCCCCCCTGAGCTGTCTCTCCCTTTCCTTTTGTGTGCCTTTCCTCACTTCTGGTTCCCTTGCGTGTGTGTCTGGTCTGTTTTGTGTTTGTTTGTCTGTTCCAGTTCCAGATCACCAGTTTCCCTGTAAACCATGAAAGCACCTGTTCCCGAGCAACAGTCCCCATCATTGATTATCCTCTGCACCTGTTCCTCTGCCACACCTGGGCTGATTGCTGCTCTCCTTTCTTAAGGGAGATGACAGCGATCAGTCCTTGCCGAATTATTGTAATGTATATTATGTAAAGTCCCGAGCTATCCTAGTCCCGCCTGTCTGAGTGCAGTGCTGTTTATTAATCTTTGCCTTTTTATAGCCAGTCTGAGAGCTGTTTAGCCTAGAAATCTAGACGCACCCTAGCAGCAGCAAATATAATTTGCAGCTAGGATCAGTCTAGCAACTCTCCGTTGACTTGCGAGTTGGAAAAACCAAATTCTGGTCAGGCCAATAACAACGTGTATAGAGTCGGTGGGCGGGCTTAACGTAATTATGGGAAAACAAAGCAATGGTTGCTGCTGCTGGCGAACAGAACAGTCTTTCGAATCGGCTTTGGCCGCGACTCTGGTAGACTTGGAGTTAATCTTTTCTTTGAGAAAATAACAAAGAACGGCAATGAAGTCATTCTTACAAAAGGAAGATTTGTTCAGAGTTTTCACTTTGTTGCTCTGGTTGGTTGTATTGCATAGGGAATTTAAAAGACAACTATTTATCCTGCCCCTCGGATTCAGCACTGCCAATATTGAGTTCCCAGACCCAACATCTTTAGGTGGGTCTGGCTTGCCAGGCTAAGAGCTGTGCACTTACAGTGACAAATTATTATTTTGCTAATCCTGATTCTCTGTTCCTTCATTTTCAGTACCTGTCTGTGACGATAATCCGTAGCCCCTGGAAACCTACCTGTTGCCCCACTCGTTGACCTGACCTTCGCTACCTGTCTCAGTACCTACCGGTGACATTAATCTGAAGCCCTTGGAAACCTGCCTGCCTGTTCCAATTGTTTGGACCGTTCTTTGCTACCTGTCTCTGCACCTATCTGGGTTGTTGACTCGTAACCCTAGCTCCCCGGGAACCTGCCTGCCTGCTTACTAATTTATCATTATTATCATCATAATTGTTGCTACTCACCACTTCATTTTTCTGCGTTTGGATTTACCCTCTGTTCTGAGCTCCTAATCCTGACAAATAACTTGTCTGACTGTCAAGAATGAGAAAAAGAAGCTGCAAGCTCACAGGGCTGAGGGAGCTGGTCTGATGGAGGTTAGTGATTTAGCTGTTTTTGATGACACTGTAGGCTTAACATGCAAATGTTTGGACTTATCTTTAAAAGGTCATACAAAAGGAGAGGCTGAAGGAAAGTGAACATTTTGGGGCTATCACCCGGGGGAGCATGCAACTAGAACCCCCTTAGCCCCCCGTCCATGAATCTGACGTCCCTGGGAAGCAGCAAGTTGTTTCTTTTTTTTCTTTTATTTTTTATTATTAATTATTTATAGATGTACAGCAATGATGACAGACAAAAAAGTGCATAGCAAAATTTTCCTCCCCATACCCCCCCGCCCCCCCTCCATGTCAACACCACCCAACACCCCCAGACCCCACACAAAACATCAACACGAAAACACATCACACGGACACACATGTATATCTAATTTACAATGGTAAGATTAATACCAAGACTAACTTGGTTTAAGGGAAATCTGCAGGAAGCCTCTGTAGACTGTTAAAATATGAAATATATGAGTTCCATTTGTCAGAGAATTTAGAATGAGATCCTTTCAAAAAGTACTTAATTTTCTCCAACCGCAAAAAGAAAAGGACATCGGTTAGCCACTGAGAGACTAAGGGGGGTTGGGGGGGGCAAGTTGTTTCAAACACCGTTAGAGACCCCGGAGTGGACATGCCACAAGTATCGAGGGATCTTCTGGAAGCACTACGACGTTTTTCTTCACCCTCCACCAAGGCAGCAGAGGGGTAACTGGCTGGGAGTCTCAGAGTCATTGTTCCTAGCTTCGGCTTCACACCTGGTTTGGTTAGTCTGTCCTACCCATTTCTCGTGACTAAATTCTGGTCACAAATTTTTATCCAATTTGATGACTACTTCAACATCAGGTTTCGGGTTCCCTGTCGGGTAGAAAAAAGGTAGAAATGCTAATCTTCCTGCTTACCAGCCAGGCACTCCAAACAGCGGCTGCCATTTGGAAAAGGGGCAGACCGGAGGTAGACAGCTATGAGCTGTTTACCAAGAGGCTCATCACCGTCTTCGCAAGGAAGGGGGGAAGTTGCCTGGCAATTTTCGGTCTAGTTAACAACCAGCCATGACTATTGCCCCTTCTGCCCAGCTATGGGGAGTGGCTGGGAGACTGCTGACCATCACCGCAACGTACCTGTCCGCGGGTCCCTGCTCAGCCCACACCGCCTAGTCTGCTGCTGCCAGTGTTGCCACTACCCAGCCTGCCGCTGCCACTACCCAGCCTGCCGCTGCCACTGCTCAGCCTGCCGCTGCCCCTGCCCAGCCTGCCGCTGCCACTATCCAGCCTGCCACTACCCAGCATGCTGTGCCCCCTGGTTCCATCAGCACCTATACCCACACCAGCATGTCCCACATCACTTCCAGAATCCCCTCCATCTGGGCTGCACCCTTGGAGGGGCGTCCTGTGATATCGCTTTTCACTGTGGCCATGGGGAGACATCGGGGTCGGACATCTGTCCTTTAATACAGGACCATCGTGTTTGGCACTGTACTCACCTACAGCTGTTCTCAATCCCACAATCATTGCCTGTATATATCCTCCCTCTGCTACCCTTATCATTGTCAGTGATTGTGTGTGTTGGTACCTGTTCTGTATTGCTACTTGTTATATTTGTTTGCTTGCTCAGTATTAAATATTCAACTCTGCATTTGCTTCCTGCTTCGCTTCACTCCGCGTAGTATGTGACATTTATGCTCTGCATCTGGTTCTTCGAAAACACAAGCCTTTTTGCCTGTAGAACTAGGCTTACCGCTTAAAGAATTTAACTCATTTTTGCATAATGCATTAAAAAACAACAATAACAAAGCTACATTCCATGGGCCATGGTAGTCCAATTGCAAGAAATTTGCTGTAAAAATAGATATTCTCTCTTCACCCTATAGCGAATTCTGTAAAATTGCAGGAATTTTACTTTACATTTTTTGATGCCATCAACTAGGGAGCAGCTAAAAATTGCTGCATGAGGTCAGAACAGAAGACCCTCTAACAAAATGTTGTGGAAAAATCAGATGGAAGGCACAGAGGAAATCAGTGTTCATACACTACCACAACCATAAACGGGAGCGCAGATGGCTCTATGGTTAGGATGACTGTGTCATATGACGTTGTGTCATTGGGCAAGGCACTTTACCCTAAGTTTCTCCAGGGGGAATGTCCCTAAAGCTACTTATTGTAAGTCCTATGCTAAAATTACCAAAATAACGTAAAAAATAAAAAGATGAATAGTAGGCTACTATTAGTTGGCTTAAGTTCCTCTAACAGCGTCATTTCTTTAGCAGACCATTCTCGTGCAATTGGGAAGTATCCCAAGCTAAAATAATTAGTTGACAAAGATACAGAAATAACGACATTTTACCTAAAATCAACTGTAACTCAATCATTCGGACTACACGGTGTTAGGTATTAAAGGAACAGCTGCTAAAAGCATTGAACCAATTCTAGCATCACCACTAGATGTCGCTCTTGCTCCAGTAACTTGATATGACTATTTCCTCTCCTAAGGCGTAATGTTTTGAAAAATACTGAAGACGTCTGTGGAATTGCTCAATGTAAAGTATGCTTTGTTTAATTAAACACATTCTGTTTTTCCATTTATATGTTTTAGCTGGTCCATCGTTTGGTAGGTCTAGGCAAATGTAAATGAGTAGACAAATGTCAATAAAACAACGTGTTGTTCATCGTCCTATCACATTTCTCTCCTAACTCTAAAGCATCCTCTCCCTCCCTGGTTTTGTAATATCTTCAAAAGAGTAGAATATCGGCACACCATTTGATTCTTATGCTATGTTATGCACTGAACTTCTTTAGGTTAACATAGGCCTGCTGTATGTCAGGTACCGGTAGCCTATCATGGTCTAGAATATATAAGGTACATCACTACATTTTGATGTGTGGGTAACTGCAAGATCATTGAGATAAGTGTGGTTGCTCAGCTATCCCTGCCTGTACGCGCACACTCTCGTTTCCAGATCACTTTCTTGTTTTGACATCCTGGTAAAAGACTGCCAAAGAGGTCTCTCACCTCGACGCTAAATTCAAAACGATGAATGCTGTAGCCTAACCCCCCTTCTTCTCCACGGTGAAAAGAGGCCAACAATTTAGCAATTTCTGCAGCTTGTGTCAAGCCTCATGACTAATTCCCATATTTAAATGTGAACGGGCGAAACAGACCCATTTGACGGCAGCCAAGCGCGCTTTATCAGGTCAGAAAGATTTCAATGGCAGATAGGAGGTTGTGAGAATTGTTTAGCTGTGCAAAATTCTACCAGAAAGAGAAATGTATATTGTAACAGTTCGACGAACTATCGAGGTACATGCGTGCGGAAACGAGAGTGTGACATTCTTTTTGCACCACTGTGGTATTGTTCTCATGTCTCTTTATATCGCTTACAAAGGTTAACACTTGAAAGCTCAGTTCCAAGTCAGAGCAGTTCGCGACCCTTGACATTGCAGGTGCAGACTCAAATAGCTGCAGGTTCTTTTTCGGTACACTGAACAACAGTAGAAAGACATGTTGCGGATTTATTTGAAGAGATAGGCTACTGTTCATGTAGAAATAATTTAACTTATTTATCTGTCTAAACCTAGGCCAACTGGGATAGTACTATAACAACAAATTGGTTTCCTCATTTCTGAAGTATCAAAAGCGCGAACATATAGACTACACGCGCGCACACGTCTCTGTGACACTGGAAATAAGTTAGGCTATCTATCCTAAATTAAACGCTAATGGTTGGAGGCTATTCGATGTAAAGTGAAACAACGAGTGACAGGCTGACTGTCGAATGGCATTGAGTTTACAAGGTCATGATCGAAGACTATAGCCCTGTCGTGATCGATTGCCTGGCTGGATGCTTTGCCACAACCAGAATCATAGGCACTGACCCTGTCCGTCTTGGCCTTAAACAACGGCCCCTTAACTACCCACGAGCTAGACCACGGAAGACTTCGCTCATGATGTTTATACATTTTAAGCACAACTTTCTGAAATGTAAAAAACATCATAGCAGCGATTAGGACCTCATCAAAACCCCCCAATATCACCACAGCCTGGTGCAATAAACTTGACAACAAACAAAAACGCACATATTGTGAAATACTTCTTTGCCTACATATATATCTTTTAATCGTTTAGCTGCACGGTTTATAAAAATATTAGCATAAAGTCCTGTATAAATAATGGTTATTAGTTTGAAATAACGATGTAATTAATAGAAGTATTACAATATATCACACGGTTAAAAACACTGCTAGCCTAAGATATATATATATATTTTTTTACGTGGATGCTTTCCAATATCCAGGCTTTGCACTGTTCAAATAAGAGGTCCATTGTTTGACAAAAAAATAATTCATAAATACATTGTTGGTGTAAATGGGAAGAATATATACAACTATGTTTCAGTAATAAAGTCGCAAAGATGTATTATAGACCAAGTCACAAAGATGTATGTGCACTGCTGCTCTTAAAAAACATACCGCGTTCTTTATGGGTTCTTTCACAATTGCATGTAAATAACTTTTTTTTATACAAAGTCTCCATAATATCTTAATTTGTTTTAAGGCAAATTATGTTAAATCCAGTTCATAAATGTATTTCATCAAATATAAGGTTTAAAATTAATATGAATGTGTAGTGCCACAGCGAGCCACGCGAGTCCAAAGGAGTTCTCATTGAGAAGCCACGTGTCCGTTTCCAAAGCCTCTCCAACTTAACCACCTCCATTGTACCACTAACCCACATCGGCAGCGTCCCTCCACATAAAGGGATTTGCAATTTCAAGATATTCCAGCTTAAATGTTTTTGACAGTTCCCTCGCTTTTGCTTCGGCTTGGTTATTTTAACTGTGCCAAATGGGTCACCTTGGGTAGCTGTCTGCGCGCAAAGGGCTTTTGCGCGCATTCAGACTGAATTTTTTCCAACTTTCCTTGACGGGGAAACCAGCTGCTGGTCGTGAAAAGACGGCTTATTAATTGTCCTTTGTCATGCAGAATTGCTTGATTTCTAAAGAAACGTACAAAGGCTCTTTTTCAGGATTCAAGTATTTTGTTTCGTGCGCATTTTCAAACCATCGAATCAGCTGCAGCGCTGCACCGTCTACCAGACTCAGGTACTGAAGGCCTGCTCCCTTTGTCCGCGCATAATGCTCTTGTAAATCGGGCAGACTGATTTGTTACAAGCTGCTCTTTTAATCTGATAGATAAGAGACATGTCTAAGAAAAGCCGTAAATGAAAAATTAGTTGGAATAAAGACAAGGGCGAGTCTGCTAGATGGGCGCCTGTTGACTCAAGCGGCCCTCGAGCGTCGGGTAGCCCTCTCAGCAGCCCCGTCAGGGTCACGTCAACAATTCGCTTTTCTTCTTTTAAAAAGACACTGTAGCCTTTTTTGCTTCAATGAATTGATCGGCACAAAATTAAGAATAAATAAATTGAGCATTTGGAGCACCCGGTTTATAAGCTCCCCCAGGGCGCATACCCCCGGGCTATTGAATGGATAAAGGGCGCTTTGCATTGGACGCAGTGAGCAAAATGGGGCTCTATGGTGCAATTAACAAAATGGCCTAATCCTATATCTTAACAAATGCAAATACTGGAGTTTTGTTAAAATGTTTAAGTGAACAATTAAATGAAACTTACAAGTAAACCTCTCGGCCAAAGGCAAAATAACGTGCATAATTTAGAAAATGTGCAGGCATAGAAGAGTCTTTGTTGTCACCGAGGGCTGATAATAAGTTTTCAGAGAAGTAAATAGCATTTAAATCCCATTTCAATAAATGTTACATCGTTTTGAGAAGCCACTAATGAACCGAGAGAGCAGCGTGAGTACATAGCAGGCTTATTTACAGTCTTGATGCCGTCACCCCAAAGTCTCCAAATCCACGCGCCTTAAATAAATATTTGTACATGCAGTAAGGTTATAAGAATTCGCTCCATTAAAAATGTTTTTGTTCATAATGATTGAATATTGACATTAACAGTGTAGGCTACAAGAACGTTGAAACCTTCGGTTGTCTGTCCCTATTTATAACGTGGAGTATTTGAAAATAATTGGTCTGCTAGGAAAATGAATAGCTATACTTTAAATGAGATATGCTACATTTGAATGTATTTGCATATGACTATTATCCTTACATATCGGCATAGTATTTTTCATCGCAACTACACTATCAGAAAAATAATAATAACAACCATGAAGACAAAATACGTTACCAACATAATTATAGATCATTAGGAATTATGGATAGCATTATGAGCCTTTGCATATTTGTTTTAAAGGAGCCTACACAGAGATGAATGTATTTATTTGCCCACTTTCATTCACTCGTTAATACACCCGTAGTCGTTATTAACTCCCTTGCACGAGACGGATCAGGACATTGAGATGAAGCGGATTTTTTATATGACAAGAGCAGGAGCCGATGTGTGGAGTTCCAAGGGCCCCTGCATGCTAACTCGGGCATTGACAGTCTCCCAAGGGAGAGCATGAGAGGACCCACATGAATGTCTGTCTGTTAAGACTTCTTGACGGAGATTACCGTGCCCATAGCACTTGTCTTGAGAGAGGGGAACCAGTAAATATTTTAGAACACTTTCAGTCATTGTGCGCAGGCTTCTGGAAATAGATGTATTGAAACTAGTATCAAAAATATAGAACTGCACAATTTTCATCTAGTAATGGAAAGCAGGCATTACAAAAATATGTGTGTGTAATGTTTACCTAAGACAGTTGCTGTAAAATGTTCTAGACGTATTCCCTGGCCAGAAAAAAATATTATCGTCAGCTGTTTCTGTTTTCCGCCAGTGTTTTCCGCCAGTGCGCGTAAACTATGCACCAGAGCCTTCTCATATAAACCAAAATCTTATCTGGCTTCGTAAAACAATGTAGGCTAATCGAGGACTATATTCGTAGTAAATTAAATATGTGAACATGCACACGTATATAAATGCTACAGCACGCATTCTGAGGACTACACTAGTAAAATGATCCAAATGATATGGCCTAATTTAACTTGGAAAATATTGGTAACATATTTTGGCCAAAACATGTCTAGAATGAGTGCTATTTTTTATTTTCATGAATTATGCCCAAAGTAAATTTGCTGAAGTTTTGTCACCGTGTTGTTCAATGTGAAAATACGCACGAACTCAGTGCGCACAGCCAGTGAATGTGCGCTCCCAGTGGTGCGCAAGTGTAAACCATTGGACACCGAGCCATGGATATATCACTAAGAAATATTTTTTATTTAAGTAATAACATTTTTAAATAAATAAATATTTTCAAATACAATGAAGATATAACAGTTTGATCATGGCGATATAACATTGTGAGGATACCTTTTTTTGTTCCGAACACATTTCATATCTCTCTCACAATTCCATCCAAATAGATGTGCTTAAAGCTAGCCAGTATATTAACAACTTGTCCAAAACACAGCTCTTTTTTCCCAAAAGTAAAACTAACAAATGTTGCTATTCATTTGGGTATATCATAATACAAATATCCAACTGTCTGGCTGTAATAGCATCCATTTGGGTTGGAAATAACGATTGGAACGTTTTTAGAAAAAAACTACATAAAAAACGTACAATATGTATACAACTATACAACATTCCAGGGAAATCCCCTGTTTATATATTTTCTTTTCTTCCTATATACAGGTGACTGGACACAATAAGAACAGTCGACTTTTTGGCTGCATTCAGAATTCCACAGGTGCTATGAGGACCAATTGTCTCTATTGATGAGGATAATCAAAGGAAGTTCACGGGGAGACGGACAAGTCTCCGTCATCCTCTTTACCCGATGATGAGGGCGACATGGGCAAATCGTCTTCTTCCTCTGAGCACCGTGCGGATGACAAGGACGAGCACTTGCAACTGTGGGAGCCGGTTCTGTGTGCGCCGTTCTTCCCCTCCTTCTTGTGTTTGACTCTGCGGTTCTGGAACCAGATCTTGACCTGCTTTTCTGACAGGTTTAGATATGTGGCGATTTCAATGCGCCGAAGTCTGGAGAGGTACATATTGGAAGTGAACTCTCTCTCCAACTCCAAAAGTTGCGTGCTGGTGAAGGCTGTGCGCATGCGCTTGCTGCTCTGAAGTTGGCTGTTGTTGCTTTCTGTAAAAATATATATAAACGTTTAGGTAAGTTATCAACAATCTAAAATAAAGAATAAAAAAGTATGTGCAAAATTACCAGTTTAAAACTTTTTACTTACCGATAGATATACAGTGGAACTGGCGTGGGTCTGGAACTGAATAGGTTGCTTGGTATATCCCCGGACCATGGTTGAGGTTGACGCCAGTGGAGGATGTGTGTTGCCTCGATAGTGCGGAGTGGCAGTACTGGGAGCCGAAGGAAGGAAAGGATGCCTTGAGGAGTGGCAAGGTCGGTGGAGACGGGTGTAGCTGGGATACGCATAGCGAACAGAAGCATAGCAAACCAGCCTTCCGTGAGTGGCAGGAGCCCGCAGACAACCCATGGAGTGGGTGGGCTGGGTGCATAGCGTAAGGAAATAAAGGTGGATTGTTTTCCCTCCCTTTATCATTCGCTTCCCTTAAAATCAAAGAATCCACAAGAAAGGACCTCGGCATCTTTGCAAACTTGCTGCTCAGATTGCTACTTCTTGGTAAACTTTTTCAGTCAGCGCGTCCGTCTTGTTCTGAACTGGTTTGCTTCGCGGATGGACAGCGGAGTGGTGCTGAAAGGACACTGTTGCTCTTTAAATAGTTGCAGTCCTGGTTAGGCCATGTGACGGTTACGCCGTGAGCGTCTAAGAGCTCTCAATAGGGTTTTGTGCCTTTTCTCTTGGCATTCACACTGCACGCTTCCCCATTATTTCACTTGTTAACTAAATGAACTGCATAATGTAGTCTATTATTGTCAGCCCCACCCACGCCGCAAGAGGCGGCACTACCCCTTCTCTCTTTTAACGTCGTTCTTATTTATTATATTACGTTTTAATAAGCCTATATTTAATTTGAGAAAAACACACATGTATGTTAGCTGGTTTAGCTTGGTTTACTGAAAATCTGCTCATCTGTAACAGCAGAACTTTGACACACTGTAGCCACAATAACCCGATCAATATTTGAGTGAAAGTTTGGGGAGCTGTGTGATATTTACCATCCAGAGTTTAGTTTAAATAGTCAATAAAACGGTTATGACTATGGGACATTTACGTGACACATACAAGATGCAGGAAATGCAACATCTTACTCTCGTAATAGGATAATATATAATGTGTGTGTGTGTGTGTGTTTGTGTGTGTGTGTGTGTGTATAGGATATATATATATATATATATAAATATATATGTTATATATATGAATATGTTTTTGATGTATTCTTGCACGTTTAAGACGAGTTATATGCAAACACGAAGTGTTGCATTTAAACGGTGTGAATGTTCTTCTGCATTTCAGGCCAATGTATCATTTCTAAGCACAAGACAAGTCACAGCCTGAAGGCAATGCGGTTAAAAACCAGTGATTAATTCCTGCGCGCGGGCCCCCGCCGAGTCCGGGAAAGAATATATAAAAATAACCAGGTTTTCACTCGCCGGCCCTTATTGAATGTCATTGTGGAGAGTTTTCAATGCAAGAGAAAGAGACTCGAATTAAAGTGTGTGACAGCGGCGGATAGACGCACACAAAGGCGACTCTGTCACAGAGAGGCCGAATGCGTGGCGCGTGAAAGCCCCCGCCTCGCTCTGATTGAATTAAGTAATAGGAAAACATTTTCTTTCACTTTAGGTCTTCTAAACAAGACCTTCAAAGGGATGGGGACCGTTAATATGTGAGTAAACAGTGGAATGTGGTTTCTACCATACTCTCAGTTTTTTTTAACGGACCGTATAGTTTTGGCACACTAGACACCTTAAAAAATACATTAAAAAAACTAAGTAAAATTCTTCTAATAATATTTTCCCTGAGAAAGATGGGGAAACATTGGATAATTGGTTATAATTCTACAAACATATTTTATTGTTACTCTTCACAATAAATGTATAATCATGAACGAGACCTCTTCCAAACTTTTCCCCAGTTTGGGCAACCATTGCAGATAGGGTTTCTTACGTGGTCACAGCCTCACATGTCAAATGTAATATTGAAGATGAGAGCTTCGAGATGTGTGCTTTCTGCGAAAAGTGCACTGTAGCAGGACAAACCTTTAATTCCCACGCACTGCTTTCCCACGAATGACAATACGAAATAGTAAAAAAATCCCAAACTTTTCATGTGTGCATGCATGACCACATATGACACTGGACAGCTTGCTGGCTGGTTGCAGCGTTGCAGAGTCAAAATCGATTTGGGTGTCACTGGTGGTCCTTGAAAAGCGTGACAATTAGGCTACCTGTCTGTTCAGTGCTCACCTCTCATGCTTTTCAGTTCAGAACCGAGCCGCTCGTATAATGGCTCTTCAGTTTAGAACCGAGCCGGACATATAATGGCCTGCGAACCTATTTGTTTTATCTCCTGTAAAATGACATGGGACTCTGTTTCGCGAAAAATACCACTCGACTCGCATAAAGGGTATAATTTGGTCGCAACTTTGCCGCGCCATAATAGCAGGTCTTTACTGCACAAATTAGGAGCAATTAAACCCTTAAACAAGCTGTAGGTACAGAGTCATGCGAACAAGAGCCTGTTATCTGCGACAGAGTGGGATTAGGCCTTTCATTCTCTTGGAAGCCGCATGCCAGGCGCCCTCCATTAACTAATAGGCCAATCTCGCTCCAGTCCCCTAACCTGCCACATCCCCTCTCAATTCTATGCTGTATTCTAAACCTTAATAACAAAATGGGCTGCTAATGTTGTGTTAATGTAACAAATAATTAAATGAATTTCCTTATTTTCACAACAAAAAATAGAACCATTAGAGACTCAGAGTTTGTTGGGGGTATGATC
This sequence comes from Umbra pygmaea, assembly GCA_016801145.1. NCBI lineage: Eukaryota > Metazoa > Chordata > Actinopteri > Esociformes > Umbridae > Umbra > Umbra pygmaea. The sequence goes on along the minus strand of JACXGM010009060.1, from coordinate 11,607 downwards.
TCGCAAGGCACAATAAAATTGATCTGGAATTGACACTGTTTCCACAGGCGCGGAGGTTTTAACTGAAATATTTGGTCACTATTATACCAGTGACATTGGCTCGGTAGGTTTACTATTAGAATTTACTCCCCTGCTTGAAGATATGATCAAAGAGAATCGTTTTCAAAATGATGGTCATAGCTGTCACCCGGTGGGTAGGAATACAGGGGTGTTGGGGGTCGCTTTTTAGGAAGGCTCATCCTCATTTGTAATCCCAACTGGAGACCGACAAATAGCTTTGACCTCAAAAAACATGGCCCTCTACAGGCGCAGGCCAGAAGTGCAAGGAATCCCATTCAACGTAATTACTTTGTTACTGAAACAAATCTAACAGCTACTCTGCCAAGCAGCGTACTTGTATATGATCCCATGCAGACGCTGTTACGGGCTGACAAAGCAATTACACCTGTTGGGAGGCTAGAAACTAGAAACTAAATAAACTGCAAGATTACAACAGTAGCAAGAAAAAAAGACCAACAAAAAATATATTATTATAACACACTAATAATGCGATTTTGAATAAAACAACTAAACAAATATATCTAAAAAATACAAAAACGTTCTATTAAACAATCAACAGGGGTCCAGACAGCTACCTTTTATGCTAGACATTGATATTGCCCAGCACCAGCTGTGCTTCAAGAAAATTACATTTTCATGGGTTTGAGTCTTAAGATCCCTCATTTCATAAAATAAAAAGGCCACTCTGTTCATGGGGATGTAGTCAATATTTCCTTTTCTTATAATATGAATTATTCATTATTTTTAAACACTGCCCCACACTTAATATGTACCCATATTTTACACCCACACACCTCTAATAGGAGGCATGGTCTTAGCTGACAGTGTAACAGGATTTAAGGTCCCAGTGGGGTTTGGTTTGCACCGGACGGCCGCTGTGACTGTCGATGTGACACAGAGGGCCGGCTGCCCCTCCTAATCTTCCCCTGAGGCGACTGCACAGACTGCAGGTCCTCCTGCACCACTATGGGTCGCCACACAAAGGCCTGATTATCATTCATATGCTCAACAGAGCCACCAGCCCAACAGACGACACCACTAACCCAACTACCAGCTGACTAGTGCAACACTGTGCACCACACTATGGGGACTAATGAATCTTTAAGTGTGTGTGTGTTTGTGTGTGTGTGTGCACGCACCTCCATTCTGAAGCAATCAGAGTTATCAAGATGAACAAGGTGGCCTACTGGTGAGGAGTATCTGACTGGGGTAGAAAAATCCCTGGTTCGAAGCCCCCCAGCTCACGGACGTCACAGTGAAATCTCTGTTGTTCTGTCTGTGAGCAAGATAATTAGTCTAAACTGCTCCTCTTCCCTCCTGTAACCTCAGGTTGTTGCAGCTGCAAATAGGATTTGGTTATAAAACATTCGCCATAGAAATAATGGTGAAATTAAAAAAGAAAAGGACACAAGGACACAATTTCTTAGAGTCATGTGCTTTCAATTCACTCAACAGTAAAGTTTATCCAAAGTGACTTATAAGTTATCCATGTAGGGACTGTATTTGATGGCATTCAGAACATTTTAAATGTAAAATCCACACACGAATGAGGCAACCAATTAATACAGTAACATATGGCTTTGTGCAGTTTCACAATATGAAATGCTAACCTGCCCTTGTGTTCAATCGAATATGCAGCACATTGTTCATGTAGAGTTTGTTTGTCCTATGGTCATATAGCACCAGACTATTTTGGCTACAGTAGAAACCTGTTACTAACTGACAAATGCCCCAGAGAGAGTAGTTAATAGTAGGTATGGTCAGCAGTGGAAGCTACAGCAGTTAAAGGTATTGCTACGGTGGGTGTGACTAAGTTGAATTTATTTCAGGCTGGATAATGAAATAGCCAGCATACAAGGACATATCCTTACCATACATACTTAAAATGTTTACTGAGTTAACTGTTTTTATGATTTTACAGTATTTTACCCACTTAACGTGTCCTAAAGGTTATTGTATTGCTGTAAGATACAAAGTTGCTAAAGTTGTTGACCTTAACAAAGAGCCAGAACCAGTGAAACAAAATAGCCACAGGGCATCAAAAAAAGGGAGGAGGTAGTTTCTGCACATGCTTTGTTTGTTCTACTCACATCACTAGACGTGTGGCCAAATACATAGATTATCTCATTTAACTGTACAGATAGTTTTAGCCCCCCCAAAATGGTTTCATCTGCAGGGATGCTGGAACGCCACAAGATCTTAAGTGGTCTTCCAAACGTTGATGTTCCAGCAGTACAATTACCCCAGGCACGCAGCACAATCTACAATGAAACTGTTAATTGGCCACTAAATCAACATTTCTCAAAGGCTATGTCCGTCTCTGGACTTGAACCCCATTGAAGAGCACAGAAGAAGCACAGACAAAGGAAATCAAGGACCTGGAAGGATGTGGTATCCAGGAAATCTTTAAGAACCCTCCCAATTGTATTTTTTTAAATTTTATTGTAATTTAACCAGGCAAATTGAATCTTTTCTTGTGTTTGTATTAGGCATTTGGATACTTTGCTCATCTGTATCAAGGTTTGCCAATTCTTTTTCGACCAGCCTGGATGCAGAGTCATGATGCGTTGGTACTTCAAACCCCTTTTGGTTTCCAATCTGTGTCGCATGGAGTGAAAACACACGTTTAACAATGCTCATCCATCTACACTGAAATGGTAAACGATTGATGTTGACGTCCTGCAAGCATGATACTCTAGCTCGATTTTAAATCCTCTTTTTAAGGGGAATCCATTTGTTATGGTATAGATATGTTTCAAAATGTCCCATTTGGCTTTCATTCTCATATGAAAGCCTTGACATGCTGCTCAAAGGGGTTTGTTTCTCTTCGGAGGTCATCGGGCCATTCTGTAAGGCTGACTTCTATTTTTTTTCTCCAATTCAGTAGACTTTTTGGCTTTAAAAATAATAGGTCAAACCAATGAATTTAATGAACCCTCCCAGACACAATGCATGTGTCTTGGCATTTGAACTCCAATAAAGGGCGATGGGCAGGTCAGCAAGCACTTTCAAGGGGTTTGTACACAAATGTGACAGAATGCTTTGAATGCTGCCACTTCAATTTCTCCATTGACAAGTTGTTCAAAGTGTTGGGGACGTCAGTGATTGTTTCTCCATTGACAAGTTGTTCAAAGTGTTGGGGACGTCAGTGACTGTGTCCCCAGCCAAGGTACCCCCCCACCACCACACCGCCCCCATCCCCTTTGTTCTTTCTCTGTTCTGTTTTTCTTTCACACCCAAACACTCCCTAACAACAATATGTGAAAGAATGCAAACCACTTTCTTCACCGGTTTCCTTCCCTGTCCTTAGAAATCGTCACCAGAGAGCCAGAGAAAACGAGTCACATGTGCCGAGTTATGCCCCAAACGAGTGCTGCCTGTCTCTCTCTACTCCTCCCTCCTTTTCATCATTTTTCCCCTTCCTCCCTCATTCCCTCTCTGCATTCTATATCATTTCTCTGCGCTGGCAACAGCTCCTGGAGAGAAAGACAGAGAACGCAGACTGAGGGGTTTGGAAAATGAACATAAGAACAGACCACGAAGTAGATATTTGGTTAAACTTTAAGCACTTTGCTAATATTGTGATGCGATCTGCAAATCAGTTTCCAATGATACAGCTTTGTCCTGGGATGAAAGCAGGAATTATGGAAACAGGCTAAAAATGCACATTTCTTTTTAAAACCATGTGTTATTTTGGAACTAGCTAACTAGTTTCAGATTTACTTGAAGGAGCGGACCATAAGCTTTTTGATGGAGTCCCACAGTACTTGTGTATTCACTTAATTGAATTAATTGGATCCCCCCTGGGAATGACAGCTGAGCCATGGGAGGGAGGTGGGGAATAGAAAGGGGAGGGGTTCTGTGTGGTTGAAGGGGTGAGGTGGGGGGAGTTTGGCTGTAATATGGTTTCTGTATGTCAACATCACTATCAACGATTGGGTTTGGAATCACTTGTTTCATTCCATTTCGGACTGCAACTTTGTTATTTTCATTGGAATAACTTTTCATTGGACTGGTATAATACGTTCTTTTCATTGGACTGGTATAATTAATCTCTTTTCATTGGCTGGAATAATTAAGCTTGTTTTATTGGCTGCTATAAATAAGCTATTTTAATGGACTGGTATAATTAATCTATTTTCATTGGCTGGTATAATTAAGCTTGTTTTATTGGCTGCTATAATTAAACTCTTTTCATTGGACTGGTATAATTAATCTCTTTTCATTGGCTGGTATAATTAAGCTTGTTTTATTGGCTGCTATAATTAAGCTCTTTTCATTGGACTGGTATAATTATGCTCTTTTCATTGGCCTGGTATAACTAAGCTTGTTTTATTGGCTGCTATAATTAAGCTCTTTTCATTGGACTGGTATAATTTAGCTCTTTACATTGGCTGGTATAATTAAGCTCTTTTCATTGGCCTGGTATAATTAGGTTATTTTCATTGACCTGGTATAATTAATCTCTTTTCATTGGCTGGTATAATTAATCTATTTTCATTGGCTGGTATAATTAAGCTCTTTTCATTGACCTGGTATAATTAATCTCTTTTCATTGGCTGGTATAATTAAGCTTGTTTTATTGGCTGCTATAAATAAGCTCTTTTCATTGGACTGGTATAATTAAGCTCTTTTCATTGGCCTGGTATAATTAAGTTTGTTTTATTGGCTGCTATAATTAAGCTCTTTTCATTGGACTGGTATAATTAAGCTCTTTTCATTGGCCTGGTATAATTAAGCTATTTTCATTGGCCTGGTATAACTAAGCTCTTTTCATTGGCCTTGTATAATTAAGCTCTTTTCATTGGCCTGGGATAATTAAGCTCTTTTCATTGGTTGGTATAATTAAGCTCTTTTCATTGGCTGGTATAATTAAGCTCTTTTCATTGGCCGGTATAATTAAGCTCTTTTTATTGGCCTGGTATAGCTAAGCTCTTTTCATTGGCCTGGTATAATTAATCTATTTTAATTGGCTGGTATTTTTAAGCTCTTTTCATTGACCTGGTAAGATTAATCTCTTTTCATTGGCTGGTATAATTAAGCTCTTTTCATTAGACTGGTATAAAGAAGCTATTTTCATTGGCTGGTATAATTAAGCTAATTTCATTGGCTGATATAATTATGCTGTTTTCATTGGCTGGTATAATTAAGCTATTTTCATTGGCCTGGTATAATTAGGCTCTTTTCATTGGCCTGGTATAAATAAGCTCTTTTCACTGGCTGGCATAATTAAGCTCTTTTCACTGGCTGGTATAAATAAGCTCTTTTCACTGGCTGGTGTAATTAAGCTCTTTTAATTGGCTGGTATAATTAAGCTCTATTCATTGGCTGGTATAATTAAGCTCTTTTCATTGGGCTGGTATAATAAACTATTTTCATTGGCCTGGTATAAATAAGCTCTTTTCACTGGCTGGTATAATTAAGCTCTTTTCACTGGCTGGTATAAATAAGCTCTTTTCACTGGCTGGTGTAATTAAGCTCTTTTCATTGGCTGGTATAATTATGCTGTTTTCATTGGCTGGTATAATTAAGCTCTTTTCATTGGCTGGTATAATTAAGCTTGTTTCATTGGCTGGTATAATTATGCTGTTTTCATTGGCCTGGTATAATTAAGCTTGTTTCATTGGCTGGTATAATTATGCTGTTTTCATTGGCTGGTATAATTAAGCTCTCAGTACTGGGCTTCAGTGAGCATTTCTAATTGAATGACTCCCTGACCTCTTATGTCCTTTTCATTTTCAACTCCCTGTTGTTTTCACTATTATTTTCCCATCTCTGTTCCATCAGTGCCTGCAGATGATCCCATTTTCCTATTTGTTTGGAAGGAAAACTAATGCGTGACATAATGACAAATTCCTGTAAGCCATGTTTTATATTCTGAAATTTATGTATTTTGTATTTTGAAGCAATGTTTTACAATAACTTTTTTGTGAATTCAGGCTTTGTTACTTTGCAATATAATTGCTACATGTTATTTACTTGAGTCAGTAGCCAATTTCTTTTGAGTCAGACGTAGTTTTGAAGTGGCACCATAGCAGAAAACATATTATGTGGAAATTATGTTGTGTGAAGGTTGAGTTGCTCAATTCAGTGTATATTCTGATGTAAATGTAACACTGTACCCAGTCCTGAAACGAGGAACGCCGTTGCCAAGGCGAGTGCAACAGTCTCAGGGTAATGAATGACAAATTTGGGGACATTTGCATGAGTAAGAATAGCCCCCTGAATCATTTTCATAACCCAATATCCCCTTTTCTTCCCAAATCTCTATGGCGGCCATTGTGATTTGGAGCCAGCTTTTGTTTAAGTTTTCGTTTGATTTTTTTTCCCTACTTCCATTCATTCTTGCATCTGACTTCTCCCCCCATCATAATGACCGGGGCGACCGTTCCTCTCACCCCCCCAACTTCTCTCTCTCTCCTACTGCATCTGACAGTGCAGGGCTCTGTCCCAGCTTTTTTGTCTCTGAGTTATGACGTAAGCGCTGAGAAAAAGCCCAGCTCTGTGGTTCTGGGGTATAAAATTTGTTGATTTTTTTGTGGCTGCTTGGGACGGGTCACTGCCCATTTCAGAGGGTCCCCAGTTTTCTGCAGATGCGCTCTATTGAGGAGGCGACACGCGGCGGGACGCTCCCCGGTGGGGGTGACTACTACCCCATTACCATAGAAACCAATACATTGGCTTTCAGCTGGCCCGGGCCAGGGGTCCACCGACACCGACCCTCACACTGATCTGAGTCCTGACAGAACCCAAATGGACCTCCACACACTGAATAATACCCATTTGTAGCCAGTTTGTCAAACATAACAAGAGCTGCCAGCATCGCTATGACAGGCTGTCTACACAGATGACTTTTATAAATTAGATCTACTCTTTGGGATGCCACTTTCATAGTGGACTACAGGCGAATGCGATGCATTGGGAAAGACCCAAACAGAACCACTCCAAGATGACTTAGGCTAGTACTGAGCCAACAAAGACACCCTGAAATCAAGGGAACGTGACTAAAATTCAGCTTTTGGTCGTTAAAAGATATCACCAGTCACATGATCAAATATCTGAAATCTCTTCCATCTGAACTGTTCCACCTTTGAAAAAATCACTGGTTAAGAATAGGAAATAAGATGGACAATCTATTCTAGCCAATTCGAAAAACAAAATGAGTAGCTATTTGCCTCTCTCTAAATGACATGCCAAACAACTGTACCTAATTTTCATTAAAGATTGGTAGTGAGAGATCACCTTTAACCTAGATTCACAATACAAGTAAAAGAAATCATCAGCTAAATTTGTTACGTTCTGCATTGAAAACATAAACAGTGCTTGGGAAATCAAGTAAAACTTAAATTAATAAAATCCATTAAGAGAAAAGTCTAAATTAACAGACAAAATTCACACCAATTCTTCTGTCTTCCAAATTGGTCATTTCCAAGTCCCATTTGACCTTGTCTTTTTGGCAACGCCTCGACAAGTGTGTGATGGATGCTGATCGATCACATGCTTCATTGCAAAATGTGTCACAAAGTCATGACAAGGTACACTTGCCTGACTACCTACACAACCACCACGAGCAGCGCTGCACCAATCTGCACCGCCGGATGCCAGACCCCCGGGAATCGTCAGAATGACGTGACCAAGATCCGAACCACCTTGATGCAGTTGTGTTTGCACCGTGCAAAGGCCTTCATTCATCGCTTTCATGGTAACATTTTTATGATACACTCCCAGTCTTACCATGTCGAGTATTAGCACAAAGGGTTAGATATGTAGCATATTATAACCATTCGCTTAAAGGGCTGTCCAAGGTCGACACATGTACAGTTAGGTCCATATATATTTGAACATTGACTAAATTATTATTATTTCAGCTGTCTACCGCAGCCTACTGGAGTTTAACATAAATAACGAATGTGATCTAAAACTGCAGACATTCACCTGTAATTTGAGGGTATTCACATCCCAATGGGGTAAATAGTGTAGGAATGACAGCACTTTGTATATGTGCACCCATAATCCATGGCCAAGTGTGTGTCATTCCCTCATATTAGGCTGACACAGCAAACCAAACCCTTCAGAGCATAAAGATTATGTATGGCCATATCAACTATTCTGTTTATGCTTAAGAGAGAACACACTGCACTGGTGAGCTCAGAGACACCAAAATGCCAGGAAGACCACGGAAAACCACTCTGGTGGATGACAGAAAAATGATTTCCTGGTGAAGAAAAAAAACATTACAAAAGACAGATCAAGAACACCTTCCAGGACGTAGGTGTATCTGTGTCAATAATCTAATAATGACTTCACTAAGAATGTAAATGTTATCGTCATATGAGATATAGGTGAAATTGTTCCAGAATGATGGGAAGAGAAGATTGTGGAGAAGGGAAGAAACTGCTCATGATCTGAAGCACACCACCTCATCTGTGAAGCATAGTGGAGATAGTGTTATGGCATGGGCATGTGTGGCTGCCAATGGAACTGGTTTCCTTGAATATCTTGATGATGTGACTGCTGTCAAATGCAGCAGGATGAAGTCTATAGTGTTTAGCTCTATATTATCTGCTCAGATCCAGGCAAATGCTCTAAAACCCATTGGATGGCATTTCACCATGCAGATGGACAATGACACTAAGCATACTGTGAAAGCAACCCAAGACTTAGTAAGGCCAAAATGTTCTGCAATATCCAAGTCAATCACTTGACCTGAATCCAATTGAGCATGCATTGCTGAAGGCAAAACACCCCAAGAGCAAGCAGGAACCAAAGACAGCTTCGGTAAAGGCCTGACAGAGCATCACCAGGGAAGAAATCCAGCGTCCGATAACGTCATATTCATTACTTAATTTCAAATCCAATATGCTGTGCTAGACAGCTGAAATAATGATACTTAGTCAATGTCCATATATATGGACATGCAGATATATATACAAGGGCGGAGTCTTGTTTTCAAGTCACTAACTATGAACACCTATTTCTTGACAATGGCATTGTTGCATATCAATCGGCATGGGAATCTGCGTAGTAGTTTATAAAATCTATTAGACGTGCTATAGCATGTCTGGCAGAGTAAATGTTTTTGATTTAGATGTCAGAACGAGGATTCCATGGCTTTGGAGGAATCAGAGGATTCCGTTCAAAAACTCTACAGAACTTCAAATGTAAGTTGCCATCGTAGCAGCTGCACAGTAGCACGGCACCCATTTTATGCAACCAAAACGTCACTACAACCCTGCATTGGCTCTGAAAGCATAGACCTTGTAAAGATGCCATTGGTAATTTCAGCCATCTAGCATCTACAAAGTGAATAGCAGATGCAATTTGCAGGGTTGCTAACTCTCATGCATCTGGCGTGATTCTCACACTTTCAGCATTAAAAAAAATAAGCGTTTCCATTCTATTATTATTTTTTTTTGCATAAATCTGGGTTTATACTAAGTAAACAAGGACTGACATTTCTAAAATTAGGGTTAGGGTTACCAAAATTGTTCTCCGTGCGAGCACGCACTGAAATTTTACCCGAGGTTCACGCTAGCCAAAGTCTCAAAGTTCCCATCCCTGAATGTCTTTACAACTCTATGTAGGAACTAGCAAAATAGATAACATTGCGCTAACTTGGAAATTAAGCTATATTTTACACATTGAGTATTTCCCAGTTCTATCGGCTATCCTGCCCATGGTATAACTAACCAAGTGAACAAATGATTTCTGAATTCATGTCTTGATGATGCAGGACCTCCCAGGTTTAGCCTTAGGCGCTAACTAGATAACCGCTGGCTAGCTTGCCATTCTAGCTAATATAATAGAACAAGTAGTTTAGAATTCCATTTGTATAGCATATGTATGGCCTGACATTTCAGTGGCCTCGCCCTTATACTGGGTTACGGAAGTAAAAAAATGTTGAAATTCGCCATTGGTACCAACTCAAATGACCTTGTTTAATCTGGTTCATTATCTTTAATTATATGTCCTAACTGTTTTGTTATTAGCAGCTAAGAATGAAATATTTTGGTGTCATCGTTAACCTATGGTATGCTTTTGTGGGATAGTTATGTTATGAGTATGCTAACAAAGATGACCACAGACAGTTAAATATTTATCATAGCTAGCCATTGCTAGCATTTTCTGTTTAGTTTCAAGTGACATTGAACTGTAATGGAGTTCACTGATTTCTATGACAGGAATATACACTCACCGGCCACCTCATTAAGCACACCTTGCTAGAATGACCCCCCATGGCCTTCTGGACTGCCTTAATTCATTATGGCATAAATTCCACAAGGTGCTGAAAAAATTTCTCAGTGACTTTTGTTCGTATTAACATTATTGCATCGCACAGCTTCTGAAGATTTGTCGGTTGCACATCCATGATGCGAATCTCCCATTCCATCACATCACAAAGGTGCGCAATTGGATTGAGATCTGGTGACTGTGGAGGCCATTTGAGTACAGTGAACTCATTGTCATGTTGAAGAATCCAGTTTGAGATGATGTGAGCTTTGTGACAATGCACATTATCCTGCTGGAAGTAGCCATTTCAAGATGGGTACACTGTGGTCATAAAGAGATGGATACGGTCAACAAAAAACTCCAGTAGACTGTGGCATTCAAAAGCTGCTCAATTGGTACTAAGGTACCCAAAGTGTGCCAAGAAACTCCAATCTCCACCCCATTACACCACCAACAGGAACTGTTGATACAAGGCAGGATGGATACATGCTTTCATGTTGTTACCCAAAATGTTACTTTATTATCTGATTGTTGCAGCAGAAATCAAGACTCATAAGAACATGCAACATTTTTCCAATCGTCTGTTGTCCAATTATTTGAGTTACTGTTGCCTGTCTATCAGCTCACACCAGTCTGCCCATTCTGCTCTGACCTCTGGGAAATCATGCTTTGTTTGATTGCAGAGAACTGCCGCTTACTGGATATATTCTCTTGTTCTGACCATTCCCTCTAAACCAGTGGTCCTCAAACCCTTCCATGGAGGGCCTAGTGTATGCAGGTTTTTGCTTTTACCTTGTACAAGCCTGATGGAGTAGCTCACTAATTGGTTAGGATCTTCATCACCTGGCAGTCTAGGTCCTAATTATGCTCTAATTGAAGGGAAAGACCAAAAACCAGCATACACTAGGCCCTCCATGGAAGGGTTTGAGGACCACTGCTCTAAACAGTAGATCAGCACGTTCTGAAATATTCAAACCAGCCTGTGTTGTGAATTTGTCCTAATGTTTTGGTGTAGTAAAGCTTTATTTAAATACTCAAACCAGCCTGCGTTGTGAATTTGTCCTAATGTTTTGGTGTAGTAAAGCTTTATTTAAATACTCAAACCAGCCTGCGTTGTGAATTTGTCCTAATGTTTTGGTGTAGTAAAGCTTTATTTAAATACTCAAACCAGCCTGTGTTGTGAATTTGTCCTAATGTTTTGGTGTAGTAAAGCTTTATTTAAATATTCAAACCAGCCTGCGTTGTGAATTTGTCCTAATGTTTTGGTGTAGTAAAGCTTTATTTAAATACTCAAACAAGCCTGTGTTGTTCATTTGT